>PVIW01001359.1:79582-101543 GCA_004026585.1 Noctilio leporinus | reverse complement strand
AAATTTCTATATTGGTGAACCCAATAACCCCAATGCCGGTTACAATCATATAAATAAAAACAACAAACTGCCTAGGAATAAACTTAACAAGAAATATAAAAGACAGCATTTATTAAACAGGTGTCAAATATCACTGATGGAGAGACAAAAATTTGAATAAATAAAGAGGGGGACAGATATGTTCCTAGATGAGAAGATGTAACAGTGGTTCGATATTTATTTTCCCCAAACTAACCTATGAATTCAATGCAAAGCTAGTCAAAATCTTAATGGGATGTGTGTGTGTGTGTGTGTGTGTGTGTGTGTGTGTGTTTGAGAGAGAGAGAGAGAGAGAGAGAGAGAGAGAGAGAGAGAGAGAGAGAGAGAGAAACTAGACAAAATGAGCCTAAATTTCATATGAAAGAAAAAATGAGCAATAACCAAAAAATATTTGAAAAAGCATAACATGTTGTGGGGATGATTTGCAGTCCAGGTAGCAAACATTCTATAAAGAAACATTCAAAAGTGCACTTAGGACTTTAGGCCAAGATATAGGTATGGGTAGGTACGCTTCATCTCCCTCCAAAACTGGAGACAACCAGAAGTTCCAGAAAATCAAGGTGTATGAAGTCCAACAAGAAGAAATAACCATCCAGAAAGGTAGAAGGGTCGTAGAAAATGTGTGCTGGTGGTGGTGGTAGCAGTGGTGGCGGAGGCAGTAAGGTGGTAGCTGTGTCTAGCTGGTGAAAAGCACAGTCACACAGTATAAAAGTTGGAAGGGACACCTGGGGAACACTCCCAGCACCAGGCCAGACTGTGCAGCTCATGGTTCTAGTACTAGGAAAAATAAAGTCTTATTGCTTCTGACTGTGAAAACCAGTGAGGTTGGGACAGTGGAAGAAAAGTGCTGGTCTCTCAGGAAAATCTATTTGTTTAGAGGCTCTCATAGTCCTAGAAGTCTGTGGACCTACCCACTCTGGGAACTACAACCAAGGCAATAGCTAGGGAGGTGCCAGTCCCATATGGGAAGTGGGAGAAGTACCTGGAAAAGAGGTGAGTATTGAGTTAACAGAATTTTCCCCTCTCAAGCCCCTCCCCGATATATAGCACTACAACATGATGAAATGGGTTACTCTGCAGAGGTAAATACTCAAGGCTCTTCCCCTTACAACTAATAGGTGCAACAGTCCTATCTAAAACACAGAGGCAAACACAGGACCCTGTCAAGTTGAGGAGATAGAGAACAATGGCTCAAAACAGGTAACAGACCAAGGTTCCAACAGAACTAAGCAACGAGGAGATAGCCAACCTAACAGACACAGAGTTCAAAACACTGGTGATAAAGATGCTCACAGACTGGACATATGCTGGAGTACAGCAAACACATAAGGAAAGAAGTGAAGGCTATACTAAGTGGAACAAAGGAAAATCCACATGAATTCAATGGTGAAGGGAATGAAAATGGGGTTCAAATCAATGATTTGGAACATAAGGAAGAAATAAACAACCAGTACAGAATGAGGAAACAAGAAATAAAAAAAATGAGGAGAGGCTTAAGAACCTCTGGGACAACTTTAAACATGTCAATGTCCGAATCATAGGGGTGCCAGAATGAAAAGAGGAAGAGCAAGAAACTGAAAACTTATTTGAAAAAAATAATGAAGACTTCTCTAACTGGCAAAGGAAATAGACATACAAGTCCAGTAAGTGCAGAGAATCCCAAACAAGTTGGACTGAAAGAGGATCACACCAAGACACATCATAATTAAAATGCCAAAGGTTAAAGAGAAAGAGAGAATCTTAAAAGCAGCAAGGAAAAAAGAAGAGAGTTACCTACAAAGAGGTTCCCATAAGACTATCAACTGATTTCTCAAAAGAAACTTTGCAGGCAAGAAGGAACTGGCAAGTACTCAAAGTGATGGAAAGCAAAGGTCAAGATTACTCTATCCAGCAAAACTATCACTCAGAATGGAGGGGCAGATAAAGTGCTTCTAGACAAGGTAAAGCTAAGAGTTCATCATTACCACGCTCTTATTATATGAAATGTTAAAGGGTCTTATTTAAGAAAAAGAAGATAAAAACTATGAACATTAAAACAACAACAAACTCACAACTATCAACAACAGAAGCTAAAAACCAAAAACAAACTAACACCAGAATGGGAACAGAATCATAGGTATGGGTATTATTGGGAGGATTGTCAGCTGGGAGGGGAAAAGGGGAAATCATGCAGGGATTGAGAAGCATAATTGGTAGGTACAAGCTAGACAGGGGGTAGATAAAAATAATGTAGGAAAGAGTAAAATTGGGGAACTTAGATGCACAACCCATGGACGTGAACTAAGCAGGTGGGACTAGGGGAGGGAGTCCTGGGTGGAGTGGAGCAATGGGAAAAGAAATCAGGACAACTGTAATAGCATAATCAATAAAATATATATTAAAAAGAAAATGCTCCAGGAAAAAAAAAAAGAAAGAATAATATAGAAAAGGGTAAAGCCAAAGAACTTATATGCATGACCCATGGACATACACTAAAGTGGGTGGGATTGCTGGAGGGAAGGGGTGTACTGGGCAGATATGAGCAAAGAGAAAAGAAATGGGGACAACTGTAATAGCATAATCTATAAAATCTACTTTTTAAAAAGTACAGTTAAATGGGAAATAAATCCAGAAACAGATGTATCCATGTTAATTTTAGTTTACCTGATTGAAGTTTATCATTTTAATTTTTCATAAATTTGGCATTTTAAATAACTGCATGGAAAAGACAGACTATCAAATAATTTGTATTAGAACTACTGGCTATCCATTTGGGAAAATATAGTCAGACCCCTTACTTTATATTGAATATATTGTACTTTAAAAACAATTGTTCATATTGAAAAGCTAAATTAAGTTTAAAAAATGAATGTAGGGGAACAAAATATAGGCAGAGGTTTAAGAAGAGTGAGATAGAAAAGATCTTCCTAAGCAAGACACAATACCAAGTAGCCTGAAAAGGAGAAAAAATGACGTATAGCTACATTAAAATAGAAATATTTTTTCTGATAAAAGACGGGATTTTTTCAAACTACTCACATAAGCTCTACCTTCTAATAAAAATCTCATCTTCCCTCTTACTCCCTTCACTTCTCTAAGAAGCTAGGTTTTAGTGAGCTAGTTTTTTATTGAACTGTTACATTTCTTGCATACATATCTCGGAATTTCTTTTTTTTTTTTCCTTTTAAATCAAATTCTGTGAAAGGTTAGTAATCAAGTGCCCTGATTCTTTCAACTATGAAAGCTATTTGTGCACTCTGGTTTACTTTATATAAATGTTGCTTCATGTTTCTATTTATGAATATAGAAGTTGCAGAAAAAGACCCTTTGTGGAATAGTATTTTACAAAACGCTTTTTTCTGGAGGCAGTTATTTGACATACACCACAGCTCACCCTTTGTTCTGACCAATAGCATGTAGTTTAAGTGAAATACAATATAGCAGCTATATAAAGAATGGAAACATATATTGGGACTCAATATAATGACCCTTAGGATAAGATTCTACATTTAATTTCAGATACTTAGTACAGGATTATGTATGTCATTTTTTGTATTTCCTGAACAGAACTTAGCTCACAGAATGTATTAAATGTTTGTACATTTAAATATATCCTTGGCTTTATTTTAAAATTCAACAGATTTAATTTTGTAAAGTTTCTTTAAATTTTACACTTAATCTCCTTCTGAAACCTATACATAATGAAAAATTACCAGTTAACTCCTTTCCTTTTATAACTTTATACTCATCAGCCACAGACATAGTAGAATTTAACATACTTTCCCTGTCTCTCCATCATGGAATCTGAGTTGACTTTGATATTTTATGCAGCTAGTTAAGTTGATACAAAAGTCATGTTAAAAAAACAAGGGCAGCCCTGGCTGGTAGCACAGTGGTTAAGGCGCCAGCCTGCGAACCTAAAGGTCGCAGGTTCGATTCCCCAGCCAGGGCACATAACCAGGTTGCAAACCAGGTCTCCAGTCAGGTCTGTGGCTGGAGGCAGGTAAAACGCAACCATACATTGATGTCTGACTCCCTCTCTGCCTCTCTCCCTTCCCATCTTTCTAAAAAATAATGAAATTAAAAAAAAAAAAAAAAAAAAAAAAAAAAAAAAAAAAAAAAAAAAAAAAAAAAAAAAAAAAAAAAAAAAAAAAAACAAGGGCAGAGGGGGACAGAGGGGAGCAAAAAGGGGATGGATGTAATACAACAATAAAATTAAAAAATAAAAGAAAGAAAAAAACAAGGGCAGAATTGCTAATGTATCACATGATCAAGGGCAGAACTGCTAATGTATCACAGAACAGACTCTGTTCTGAAAGAAAGAATACCAGTATGAAATATAGTTTAGGCCATGATATTTTTGAAAAGAGAATAGAGGTTCTGGGTAATAAGACTGAGTACTCTAGGAGAACTGATTTTCTTTTGCTGGCTACCTGTGAATGATCACATCTGTAAAATAAGGGGGTAAATGTGCATATTTATAAGGAAACTTCTCTATTGTATGAATTTTTTTTTATGTATGAAAAATTTAAGATTGTAAATTGAGGTTAAAACCTTGGGCTTTTCTGTGGTTTCATTTTTTACATTTAGATCCATAATCCATTTGGGGGTTATTCTTGTGTATGGTATGAAGTACGGATCTAATTTTACCTTTATCATATAATAAATTTCTATATGTGCTGGGAGTAGTTTTAGGATTCCTATTTTATTCCACTGGTATATTTGTCTATTCATGGGCCAGCACCACAGTGTTTTTATTAGAGGTTTCAAAATGTTTTTAAGATTTTATTTATTATTGTTAGAGAGAGGGGAAGGGAGAGAGACATCAATGTATGGTTGCCTTTCACCTGCCTTCAGTTACAGACCTGGCTGGAGACCTGTTTTGCAGCCTGGTATATGTACTGACTGGGAATCGAACCAGCGACCTTTGCAAAATGTTTTAATGCCTGGTAAAGCAAATCCTACCTTCTAGTTTTTTTCTTTTTCAGTGTTTTGCTGGCTCTTCTTTCTTAAAATATAGGTTTGACAGGTTTATAAATTTGGTGATTGAAATGCTCAATTATGAGCAGGTCAATTTAAAAATTATACCTGAAACACAATTAAGATGGCAAACAAAGCGCAAAAAATTAAATTAGGTCAAATAAATACAGAAATTTCACTGTCTACTATTTTACTATGATCTACTTTAGCATAAATATTTAAGAGCTAACTAAATATTTTTTTTAATTTTAGAGTCAAATATTTTCATGCTCTGAGATGCTAAAAATGTGCATTTTTAAGATGTCATATTATAATCCATGCACTCACCATTAAAATGTCAGCTTAGTTGCTGGATTAAAAATGAAGAAATCATATAAATTTAAGTTTTCTTTAAAAATATTAAATCTCCCCTGGCTGGTGGCACAGTGGATAAGGCACCAGCCTGCAAACCCAAAGGTTGCTGTTTCAATTCCCCAGTTAGGGCACATAACCAGGTTGTAAGCTAGGTCTCCAGCCAGGTCCATAGCTGGAGGCAGGTGAAAGGCAACCATACATTGACGTCTCTCTCCCTCTCTGCCTCTCTCCATCTCTTTCCCTTCCCCCCCCTCTCTAAAAATAATAAAATCTTTAAAATTTTTAAAAATATATTAAATCTGTCAAGTGTCATAAATTCAAAATATAGCTTTTGGCGTAAGCATTTACATTACCTACTATTAATGTGAAAATAAACTAAATCATTCTAAATGCTAATGATTTATTCTAATTCTTTTTATTTTATCGGGTAAGTAAAACTAGGAATTTTATGAAGTTTCTTTTTACTTGCATGCACTAGATTTCAACTCCATGTCTTTATATATCCAAGGCCACCAGAGAGTTGTGAAGGTTGTGCACTGTGACCTAGCACAACCATACATATAGTGAAAAGCTACTCGACTGAATGTGGCAGACCTGTTTTTTCCATTTTTTGTTATCAGAGAAGAAAAGCACTTCTTCAAACTCATCAGGGTGTCAGAGAATTCAATTCAACTCCATTCTTACTATCTACCTGGAGATAGCATCAGACTGGCAGGTAAAATCCCACAAAACCACCCCCTACTTCTGAGGCTAATCTCAGTCCCAGACAGTTTTCCCTGTGCTTCTGACCCACCAGTCACAAATTGGATATTTTACTGAGCCTCTCCAATTTGGGATGCTCACCAGAAATCCTGGTTGTTACTTCTACTTCTAATCAAATGGCTATAAATAAAGAGGTTCCCAGAACCTTCTCCTTCTTTGGACTTAATTTGCTAGTGTCATTCACAGAACCCAGGAGACATTTTATTTACTAATCAGTTTATTATAAAAGGATATAACTCAGGAACAGCCACATGGAAGAGATGCATAGGCCAGGTATGGGGAAAGGGTGCAAAGCTTTCAGCTTCAATGTTCTCTCTCAGCAGGCCTCTCTATCCAAATCTCCACATGTTCACTTAACTAGTTCTCAGGAGACTTCCTCTGGGTTTTTATGGAGGCTCCGTTACATAGGTGTGATTTATTAAATCCGTTACACTGGGGACTGAATTTAATCTCAACCTCTCTCCGGTCCCCCAGAGTCCCAACCTGCTAATCACCTGTGGCTCCACTGGCAGCCACCACCCCTCCTCCTCATTCTAAGGTATGGTCCAAGAATCACCTTATTAAGAAGACACCTTTATTATTCTCATCACTTAGGAAACTCCAAGGTTTTAGGAGCTCAGGGTCAGAAACGTGAGGAAGACCAAATATGTATTTCTTATTTATTTATATTTTATTGTTGTATTATATCCATCCCCTTTTTGCTCCCCTCTGTCCTCCTCCCCACCCACCCATTCCCCACAAAGTCAATCCCACCTGTTGTCCATGTCCATGGTTCCTTTATACTAGGTTCTTGTCTAAACTGCTCCCCTTCCTTGCCTCTGCCTCCCCCCGCCCCCCAACCCCATTCCCCCTGACCACTGAAAGCCTATTCACTGTATTCACATATTTGGTTCTGTTTTGCTTGTTGCTAGTTTTGTTCATTATTGTCCTGTAATGGGTGAGATCACATGGTATTTGTCCTTCACTGACTGGCTTATTTCACTCAGCCTAATACTCTCCAGTTCCATCCATGTTGTTGCAAAGGGTAGGAGTTCCTTCTTTCTTTCTGCTGTGTAGTATTCCAATGTGTAAACGTACCAAAGTTTTTGGATCCAATCATCCACTGATGGGCACTTAGGCTGTTTCCAGCACTTGGCTATTGTAAATAGTGCTGCTATGAACATAGGTGTGCATAGGTTCTTATGAATTGGTGTTTCAGGATTCTTTGGGTATAGTTCAAGTAGTGGAATCATGTATTTCTTATTATACACTGTAGTCCCCAAAATAAGTGATATTTGTCTATCTTGACAAAGGCCAAAATCAATGATCTCCGAGACAGATCTTAGTAGCTCAAACTATCACCATTTTGGTTAAATATTTGTAGATTTAGATAAATGTCAAGAAATATGATATGTCATTTTTAATTAAAAAACCCACTTTTCTAACTATGAAACAAAAAGTCAAAAGGCTGCTATCTACGCTTACAAATTTCAGCTATTCAAATAGTACCCTGTTAGTGGAATATCCAACCTTTTCACTGTTTCCTGATCATTTCTTAACCCAGTTTTCTAAGCTCATTCAAATACTACTAGTATCATTAACACCCTGGCTTATACTAGAATTCTTAATTTAATAAACCACTGCACAGAAGATCCATCTTGGCCAAAAGGAGCGAGCCTGAACAAGGTCTAGCTATATGTTTAAATTACATGATGTTCTTAAAAAGAAGTACTACCACTGCAAAAACACTTAAAGAACAAAGGAAGAATGTGAATAAAACATATAAAAATTTAAAGTATTTCTTTCATTCACCTTTTCTACTCATTCACAATAAATCCTCAAATTTAAGCAAGTTTGCCCTAAAATATTTTTTTAATTAATTAATTAATTTTAAATTTTATTGTTGTATTTAAAATAATTTTTAAAATGTGTTAATTAAAAATAATATTTTCTCTATGTATTTTGATCTGGTTTTTCAATCTAGCAACAACTTTCATGTTTCTCACAGGAGAAAAACTTTCAAAAATGTTTAATTTATATACAAACAGATAAAAGAGAAATCTCTACTCTTGAGACTAACTAAATGTATCTTAGGTCTTTAAAGGAGAAAAAGAAAAACTATTCCTGGCCCTGTCCCTAAATTCACAAATGAGACAAAGTTTAATAGTAGTAGATACCTTAGACCAGGTTGTATTAACTGGGGTGATTTCATTCATTCATTCATTTGCTCAACAATTTTTTTGTGCAGATGTGCCAGATAATACTTCTATGAAATCTTCTGAAACTCAGATATTGCCAAGTCCAAATATTATATATAATCAAATAAAAATATGTAGAGCTCCATATTTCAGAAGCATGTTTTTAATGGTTAGAATGGGGTTATCCAAATACATTAAGGCATGAGCTGCATAATCAGAACACTTTGTATGAGCAGGCCACGTTGAGATCAGTGGTCCATTCTCAGTGGTCTTGATTCTGACTCAAATGTAAACCAAGTTTTTATGAGATCTTTGTTGATTTTCATCTTCTCAATAATCTTTTCTTTTTCTCCAGTTTCATTATATAATTTCAGTGAGGTTAAATTGGAGTGGCTCAAAAAATGATTATTTACTGTCAATTACAGTAATTGTCTGTAGACTACTGGCATGACACCTGGTTCTAACAATAATAATATGTGTTTCAAGCAAGACTACCAAGAAATGTCTCTAGACTCTGGCTGGTGGCACAGTGGATAAGGCACCAGCCTGCAAACCCAAAGGTTGCTGTTTCAATTCCCCAGTCAGGGCACATAACCAGGTTGCAAGCCAGGTCTCCAACCAGGTCCAAAGCTGGAGGCAGGTGAAAGGCAACCATACATGGATGCCTCTCTTCCTTCCCCTCTCTCTAAAAATAATAAATAAAATCTTTTTAAAAATGTCTCTGAAGTCTTCTTTTCTAGTTTCCACTCTGAACTTTGCATACATTACCTCCCTTAACACAAACACACACACACACACACACACACACACACACACTACAATCTTCTTTTGTAAGTAATGTTATTGGTAATAACAATAGTCAAAGTTTATTTAAAATGTACAAAATATCAAAGAACTGAGATATATCTTTTGCTTCATTTACAGCTTAATACTCTTTAATTTAGGTGTTGTTTCCTTGTTGTAAAAACAAAAAGAGAACTGACATTCAAAGGGGTTATTATGTGCCCAAATCCACTCAATTAATAAATAGCAAAGCTAAGTTTTAAATCTAAGTACATTTGCCCTCAAATCCAGGTGTATTTGGCTTCAAAGCCCACATTTTTCTCACTGCACTATACTGATTACTGGAGCAGATTTCTGGAGGTGCTTAGTTATACAATGGGCAGGGCTGAGCAGAGTTCAAATTACTGTGATTAAATAATATTAAAAACTCTGACAAATTAATTAGAATGTGTACATTCTAATCAACTTAAGAAAATGACTGCACTGTCCTCAAAGGTTTTTATGGTAGACTCTGATGTTTGCAGCAACTTCCAAAAATAACTATTTATGTAGCAATATGTTGTATTTTCCTATAAAAAACTAAATCCACATACAAATAAAAATATTATTCAAACATACAGAATTAGGTGTTACAATTAGGAAATTATGTATTTCAAGTAAGACTACAAAGAAATGTCTCAAAAACAAATTTTCTTTCACTTGAAGAATATACAATTAACCTTCATTTAAAACAATATATAAGGGAGAATGAGGATGTACATTAAAAAAGAAGTCATCCAATTAAAGGTTTTGTTTGTTTTTATAAGGTACATATTTTAATTATATTGACTTTGACAATAATATTAGTAAAATGCCTGAAAGTAGCATTTATGATTTAAGGTTCTTTTTTCATGTTGGAGAGTTGCTGTGGTTCCACAATGTGTTGGCATTTAGCAGGTCAATCAACAGAGTCCAGCAAATATCTAGGTGAAATTAACAGCTATATAATTACTGATGGTTAGGAAAAACATTAAGGGTAATATTCCCATATTATCTGGGTTGTGAAGATTGGTTAACCCATTTTCAAAATATAGAAACAAGCCTCAATTCTTTAGCTCTTTACTGTACAAGATGCTTTAGTTTTACCACATCAAGTCATAATATAAACTTAGTTAAGTCAAAAACAATTACAAATTTGTGAAACAAACATAACTAATGTAAGAGGTTAAAACTACTAACCAAAATAAGTCACATTATTTCAGTTTAATTTTTCCTGGGATTTAGACATTTGACAAACATTCGAGTAACAGCATGTGCCAGTTTGCCATTTGTCATGGAACATGAAGAGTCCAGGTGGCTGCCAATGATGTGGACTTTTCCTACTGGCTCCAACAGTATGACTCAGTGCTTGTCCTGGGGTGACCACAATTCTTACAGTGGCAGGAAAAGTGTTATTATTCCATGTTTGACAGCAACTATAAAAAAAATGTGTATAATGCCACAGTTCATTCTCAAGTGACTAAGTTACATAATTCTGCCTTTCTTAAAGGATGACAAATCAAAAAAGACAATACCTAAAACTTAACATGTAGAAGAAGATATTCATATAGGGCACTAAATGCCATCAGAAAGAAATTTAGAATAGAAAACACAATGGCATTTCAGAGTGAAAGGAAAAGTACTTCACATTTTCATCTAGTTAGTAAATAATCGCATACTTAATACAAGAGACCTATACATATTAAACTTGAAAAAATCCATAATATTTTTGTTTCCATTGTATTAAATTTATTTATTTAGCCACTTTTCCCTATTTGGCATCTATATATTTATTAAAAAATAATTACCAGAAATCTCATTATGGTCATGTAATTTACTTGCCTTATCAAACCACTAATAAATGCAGATGTCACACTGCTTTAGTTACTCTAAATTGTAAATAAATAAATAATTCATTCAAATCAAAGATTTCAAATGTTGAGGCTTTAACATGGAAACATAGGAATGTTGAAAAGACAAAGTAATGAGAACAATACAAATGATGCAATAGCTACTTATAAGAGGATGCAAAGGAAGATATCACAGTAAATAAACTCTATGAACAAGTTTTTAAATAATCCATTGCCCTTGATCTTTGAAACACTTTTTTGATGTATCAGAGAACTATTTGTATTTTGTAGGGACCAAATTATTCTAATATAGATGGTGGGCAAAAGTAGGTTTATAGTTGTGAGTACATGAAAGTTTATACTTGTATTATAATTATTATACTATTGTATTATACCTATACAAACTGTAAATTTACTTTTGCCCATCTCTGTAATAATTCCAGTGGTGTGAATGAGATTACTTAAATACAGTAAATATAGAGAGTTAAAGAATATAGGCTCAAAATTATTCCACTTTATAGAGTTTTAGATGGATGTGTTGTTCATAATTAAAATAGGCAATTATTAAAATAAGTGAATTGCAATAGATTGTTCAGCACAGAAAACTATCTATTCAGCTTTAAATGGACCCCAAAATCTACTGTGTGTTTGCAATGGGGTTTAATCCTGTTGCACTGGACCACACCAACAATCTGCAAAGCCTTAGAAAATGATATTTAAAATCACTGAGTCAGAGCACACAGAAATTAGAAAAACACCAGGAGTTTTTTTCTGGCAGTTAATAGCATTTTAACTTCCTATAAATGAAGTTTGGCACTCTTGGAATCTTATATTTGATTATGATAAAATAAAATCTAAACCAAACATTCTTAATGAGGGGGATTATTATACAAAGTAGGCTTATTGCATGTGTTAATCAAGACCTGCTCTAGCTTTGATACCAGTGATCAAAAGAATTTATTTGCTTTTGTTGGTAGCAGATGTCCTTATAACAATGAAAAGATATATGTAGTGTTTCGGATCCAAGATAGTGGAGGAGTAAGTGAGAGCTGCACTGGCCTCCTCTCAGAACCAGACTAGAATTGCAGCTGAAATGTGGAGAGGTCATTCAGAATGACAAAAGGCAGTGGCTGGGGGAAGGCCTTATACCTACGGACAGATGGAAGTAGCCACTTCACTACAGGGACCAGTATGGAGTGTGAAGGAGATGTAAGAGGGCTGGCTGGGCTCCCATGGGTAGCAGCTGAGGTGGGAGGGTTCAGTAGCCAGGGGTTTCCCCTGAGAAGTGTAGGGTCTGAATTCCAGGCTAGGTTCCAGGTTCTATAGCACCAGAGCCTGAAAGGCACCCAGACAACATTACAGCTGTGAAAAGCAGCAGGGTTTCTGCCTGTTAGAGACAGATGGCTAAAGAAACAGAGAGCCATTTAAAAGGCCAATGCACAAATTTTGTTTGAAGCCACTTACCCTGTGCCCTGGCAAAAGGGGGCAGAGTTGACTAGAGATGTTTGAGAGTCTGGAAATGGTGGCTTTGGGGAAGAGTACTGAGGAAGCAGCCAGGATCTCTGTCCTAAGTCATCTCCCGTACTGCAGGAGCCATCTTGCTCAGGCAGAGCAGTCCCCACTAAGTGGCATCAGCCTGAAGGAAAGCAATAGCCATGCCCACAGGAATTAATCTGCCCCACCCTGCGGTGCTTAAGCCTAACTGCTGATTACAGATAAATTAGATTAACAATTGAAGAAGATAGCCACAGACTGTGAGTTGCTGGTAATCTTGAAAAGGCTTCCTAGGACCAGATTGGAACACCATCTGACAGCACTAGAGGAGGATCCAGAAAAAGAAGAAAGTGGTAAACACTAGATACTATTGAGATCAATTCTACCATGGTCTTTTTCATGATTAAAATGAGCTCTTAATTTTTCTATTTGAAAAATTCTTCTACCAAATTTTACATGTGAGTTGACATAAGTTGCACCAGTGTACCAATGTTGGATAGAGTATTTGTCGATCAAAATGTGAAACCTAACAAGAAAAACAAACTGCTAATAATTTTTTAAAATGCCAACATACTAGATTGTGGAAAGTACACTTTGAACAACCATTCCATACACCATTCTATACATGGGAACTAATTTGTAGGCTTAATGCTTCTTAATTATCCTCAATCCAAATACCACTTGTTACACAAGAATGAGAAAAGGCATTGTTTTGCCAGTGATTCTCTCTTGCTTTCAGTGATCCAAGCTCAAATGAATTGGTTCATTTGTTTCTTACAATTGACTGTTTCTCCTATGAAAAGTCAATATATTCTTATCACTTAAATGGAGCTCTAGTGCTTATAAATGCCTGTCACTTTCACTGCACAGATTCAGTGTTTAATAATTTTGATTACCATGTACATGACTTTTGTGATAAAACTCATATTCTAATCTTCTGACAAAGCCTGAGAAATGAAATTTCAATGGTCATGAACCTTTTGGGAAAATGAGGCTGAGAAGCATAAGAATCCTGATATGCAGGGTCTACTTCTGAGATGAGGTGTTTATCTGCTTTAGACTTAGGGATGGTAGAGATATCAACCTTATGACTTTCGTATTGAGTTTCCTGGCATGGGGAGTGAGAGATATCATTCTAATAATGAGACAGAATTGTTTAAACGATCTTTTAATTCAAACAAGAAAAATGGTCTGGAGAGAAATGGTACAATAAAATTGTTAGAGAAGTGGGTACACAGAAGACAGAAGCTATTAAGAGGGAAAGAGTTCTCTAGAGAGCGCCAGACACCTGAAATGTACACTCTAGATACATTTTTAAATCGATACACCCTTCTTTGTACACCATGTCTTGTGGCAAGCATGTAATTTATTTTTAAATGGGAATACTTATTCATTTTCCATAAAGATAATTTTTAAGCTTGTTCAGTAATTAGTAAACTATTATTTTTCCAATGTGAAAATGTTACTGCATTTCTACCTGGACTACATCTTGACTAATTTCATATAAAGCACATTTTCCTAATCCCCATTTTTTAGAAACTGAGGGTTTGAGAAGTGAAGAGTTAAGTGCAACACACATAGCACATATAGGATTAATTGAGGTGGTACCACAACTGGAGAGACTTCTAATTTCGACTCAATACTACAGACCATTTCTATTGTCTTCTACATAGTGCTTCCTACTAGATATTTGTCCCCTTAATCTTTTTTAATTCATCTGTATGAAATGTAGAGGTAGAAGAGAGAGGTAGGATAGGGAAGTGAGTGTTTTGGCATGACCACATGTGATAAAAGATGTTCTCAGAAGCCTTGAAAGGCATTATCTGGCATTTTTACTTAGGAAATTAAAATGCCAATTTCACGGCAGCTTATAAAACAGTGGTTACTATACAATGATTACCATTAATTAACTTCACTAAAGAACTTGTGTCCACCTGCATTCTGAAGAAGCTTCCAAGTTTACTTCTTGCCTCCTGTATTTCATAAGTAATGCAAATCATAAAATTTGTTTCTGACATTCTGTTTTTAATTATTAGAGGACTGTCAGTATTATTGCAATAGCAAAACCTGTATAATTTTGTTGAAAAACTGCCATTGGTAAATGGTGAAAAGAACTGTAATCTAAATATTACTCACCTATTCTGGGACAGAGTCTATCCTAGGAAAGACAATGGAGAATCTTGAAAAGTCAAACTATCCTTTTCAGTCGTATGTTCAAAGATAGCTTCAAACCCTTGATATTTAATGCACATCTCCAAAGTTTGCTTTTTGAAGATTTCTTTACACATAAAGCATTCTTACTTTACTAAAAACAAAGAAGACAAATGAAACAAACTCTACTTCATTCCTGTGAACACAGCTTAAAAAAATACTTAGTACAAAAAGCAAAAGCATTTCAGAGAGCACATTAAAGCATACCTAGGCTGGTACTCACAGAGCATTAAGTCAAAAAATAAATTAAAAGAAAGAAAAAGACATTTAGCAGCAATCCTGGGAGACTACTCTAAGACATTTACATCAACATCAGCAGAACTTCACACTTTTACAGAGGTGGATTAATAAATAAGAATCAAGTTAAAAGTGTGATAATTATAACATTTCAATTTATTGTGGCAAAAAAGTATCAGGTTCATGCATTAAATTCCTAGTCACAGTTTTATCTACTTATTATTAGATGCTCTTCCTTTTATAATTTCCACACAACTAAACTAGAAAACAAGAAAGATTTTAATCAAAAAGATACATGAATAAAGTTCAAGTATGAAAGTAGTCCTGTTTTGAAATCTAATATAATTTCTTGGAGATGTGACCAAAAGAGGAGACCTTTAGTTATAACCATGCTCATCCAAACTCAGCTAGTAAACACACTACATGACCCCATAGTACAATAAAAAAAGGTGTTACATTTAATGACAAAAGAAACATGTTGACTTTTTTACAGAATAGCAATGAGAAAAGGTCACTTAGCTATATTCAATTTTATCATATTTACCCTAGGCAAATATGTGCCCTAAGTAAATGTGTGTATAAATTTATAAGCCCACTTATATACTCAGCTGAATATCAATTATTATAAAGCCTAACATTTATTTGTTCAAAAATTTTCATGGCTTGTTTAACACTCCAACACAGTGTCTGCAGGAAACAGAAACTACAATTAGAAGGAGTGTTGGCAGTCAGACTTGGTTGACAAGGTTTAGAACAGCACACTCTTCTGTCCAAGGGTTTAACTGCAAATCTGTTAGCAGTGAGGTAAAATAAGAAGATGGGACTAACTTTTGGTAGTCTCCATCCTATCCCATGAACATTGTTTTCTTAAACACAATTCTTGATTAGCAAAAGGTTAAAAAATGTATTCAAGTAAAAGATGATTTATTTTAGTAGGAGGAAAACCAGGCATATGACTCATTCAAGAAAATTATTTTTTCACATTGTGAAAAGTATGAGGTTCACACAGGAGAGGTAAGGCAGAGGGATTCTTGATACTGGGACAGGGCCAGTATTGACCCTGGGAACATTTTGAAAATTGTGAGGAGTTTGGGGTTACTGAATGATGGCCAAATCACTGGATGCAACAGTTCCACAATGAAGAAATGCTTGTATCCCATGTGACTTTTTTGTTGGTATTTGAAAAGATTTTATTAACACAGAGAGGCAAACCAAAGCTTTTTTTTTTTTTTTTTTTTTTTAACATTAATGTATGGTTGCATTTCACCTGCCTCCAGCCACAGACCTGACTGGAGACCCAGTTTTGCAACCTGGGCCAAAGCTTTTCATATTTGAGATATTTACCAAATTTGGGATTACTAAATTTGAAATAAACTCTTAATTTTTTAAATTTTTATTTGAGAATAGTTCTAGATCTACAAAAATGTTGCAAAAATAGTACATAGTTCCTGTGTAACTCTCATCCATATTCTATTATTAACAGCTCACATTACTGTGAGAACTTTGTCATAACTAAGGAACCAACAATGGTATACTGCTATCAACTAAACTGTACACCTCATTTTCCTTTCACTAGTTTTTGCTTTATGTGATTTTTCTCTCCCGGGATCCCATACAAAACACCATAATACAAATACCATAATCATCATGTCTCCTTTGCCTCCTGTAGGCTGTGATTTTTCTCATATTTTCCTTGTTTTTGATTATATTGACAGTTTGACTGGACAGGTGTTTTGTAAAATATCCTTAAATTTGGGTTTATTTAATGGTTTTCTCATGCTCAGAGTGGAGTCATGGGTTTTGGGGAGGATGATTACCTAGGTGAAATGCCACTCTCATCACTTCATGTTGAGGGTACATGCTATCAACATGTTTCCCCACAAATGATGCAAACCCTGATCACCTGGCCAATATAGTGCAGTGTTCACTAGTTTTTCCACTGTAAAGTTGTTCTCCTTTCTCACTCTCTACTCTTCAGAAACAAGTCACTGAGTGCAGCCCACTATCAAGGGGTGGGGAGTTAAGTGTCAACTCTAGGAAAGAGGATTATCTACAAAATTATTTTGAAATTTCCATATGGGAGATTTTCTTTCTTTCTTTCTCTTTCATTTATTTACTCAGTATGGACTCATTGATATTTACTTTACACACTGAGTTATAACCCAATACCACTTCTGTTGCTCATATCATTCCAGCTTTAGCCTTTGAGAGCTCTTTCATGATGGCTCCCACGTCTTTAACATGCCCTCTCTGAGCACTTCCTTACTTTTTGGCACTATGAGGACTTCAGGTTCATCTTAACATTCCAGCCCTAGAATCTGCCATTTTTCCAAAAAGCTGTGGTTCCTGCCCACATGACTTTTTCTTAATTCCTTAACAAGAATTATTAGGATGACATACCAAATGAATCTAGCCTACATATAGTACTCCTAATACTCAATTTTATTCCAGTGGCTATCAGTTCATCTACTCTTCCATTTTCTTGTACTTATATGGAATAAATTCTGAATTTACTAACTTTCCTAAATCCAGATATGCTCATTATCAATAGGTAACAATACCAATTCATCTCTTCTAGTATAGTCATATTGATCATTTATATATAGAAACCTATTTTATTTTTATAAATTATTTTCCCTTGTATTTGCTATAAGGGCATTACAGGAAAATTTTTAAAAATATGTGACTAAATGGGTGGGTGGGGAGGAGGACAGAGGGGAGCAAAGAGGGGATGAATGTAATACAACAACAGTAAAATTTTTAAAAAATGCAAAAAAAATATGTGACTAGGTAGGTTATATTATCTATTTTATTTCAGGAGACATTACATTACGTCTATTATATAAAGTGGGAACTGATCCCAAAAGTTCAATGTAGGAAAAAATGAATAAAGTTGATTATAATGTGTGGACTGTATTTGGGTCTTAATTTAAGGGGAATAAACTATAAAAATGTTTATGATATTTATGAAATTAGATATTTGAACATTTAGATATTTAGGAATATTAAGGAATGAATTTTGGTGTGATAATAATGTTGCAGGGGTGAGTGTGTGATGTGCAAGGGGGAGACCCCCAAAAACCAGATTTGTCTTCTGGAGGGTGGGCCCTTTGTAGCACAGGTTTCCCCTGCTAGGTCAATGTTCTAGGAACCCATCTGTATCAGTGCACCAGCTGGCGTTGCTGTGAGAGGCCACATTCAGCTTCAATGAATTCTTTTAACACTCAACGTATTTGCCCATTTCATGATTTTATGAATGCATCTGTCCAGACCATGCCGAGTATTCAGCAGTTTTTGACCAAAATGGCATGACCCCCATGCCCCACCCTTCCTAGTCCATTGATCTTGCCCCAAGTGACTTTTTTTCTCTCCAGATGAACAAAAGTCCTCAAAGGGAAATGTTTTGCTGATGTGGAAGAGGTGAGACAATAAATGGCAGAAGCACTAAAAAAAAACATCAAAACAGATGAGTTCAAAAACTATTTTGAGCAGTGGGAAAAAATATCTCAATAGGTATATTAAATCAAATGGAGAGTACTTTGAAGTTGACTAGAATTTAAACATATAAGAACAAATACACAATTTTTATAAACAAATCCCACTTTGGGGGGTCCCCCCTCATGTACCTTTTTAAGTATTTTGTTGTTTTAATTTAAATATTTTGTCATTTATGCTATTATGATTATCTGAACTTTTCCCCCTTTGCCCTCTTCCACCCAGCCCACCCCCCCCCCCAGTCCCACAATCCATCCCTACATTGTTGTCCATGTCCGTAGGCCTTGCATATATGAGGTCTGTTCCAAAAGTATCAAGTGCAGAAACTGTTTTAATTATACTGACATTGGTTTGATCCTTTGGGGACAGACCTCCTTTTTTTTTTTTTTTTTTTGACTAATCCCTTCACCTCCTTTCAAGCAGTCCCTTTCTCTTTCCTCCCTTCTTGCAGCTGTCAGTCTGTTCCATGTTTCTATGCCTCTGGTTCTATTTTGTTTACTAGTTTATTTTGCTCATTAGAGTCCACTTATAAGTAAGATCATATGGTATTTTTCCTTCACCCACTGGCTTATTTCATTTAGCATAATTGTCTCCAGTTCCATCCATGCTGTTGCAAGATTTAAGAATTACTTCTTTTTACTGCTGCATAGTATCCTATTGGGTAAATTAAGTCTTTCTTTTTTTTAGAGCTATATACTGGCCATAATTAATGTGACCTCATTACTGGTATTTGGTTAGGGAGAAAAATACTACTAGATCCCAAGATGTTATCCTGTTGTATTTATTTTCTCTACATGTTGGTCACAACTATAAGAGTAAGCAGGCAAAGCAACCTCATTTGAAAAAAAAATACCAAATACTCTAACTCCCCTTGAGGACCCGAAGACAGACACTTGGCCTGAGAAGCAGGAAAGAACTCACCTGGCTTTTGGGGAGTCAGCAAAGTGGGGGAAGGGAGACACACAGCTTGCACAGAGGTAGGGAATTACATTTGGTATAAGAGTCCAGGAGTGTGCACAAGATCCTCCCCTAATTGAATACTGCAACTGCCGGGAACTTTGAATTTATAACTGGAATGCTAAGTTGTGAACTGCTGTGTTTCTGAGAGGTGGTATATTTTGCTTGTCTATTTTAAAGCTAGCCTAATTGGGCAGGACTGTATATTTTGGGTGTCTTTAAAGGGATTGGGATTTAACGGCAGAATTACACCTTTAATATAAATTTGTATACACCTCAAATAAACAAAATACCTTTCCTTTTCACCCCAAAAAGAAAAAAATATCAAATAGAAACCATTTCCTTTAAACATTCAATTACACACATCTTTCTAAAATTTACTGTTTTCAGAGAGAAGGGCAGGGAGGGAGGAAGAAAGGGAGAGAAGCCATCAATGTATGGTTGCCTTTCACCCGCCTCCAGCTGGGGACCTGGCTGGAGACCTGGCTGGAGACCTAGCTGGAGACCTGGTTATGGCCCTAACTGGGAATCAAACCAGCAACCTTCGGGTTCAAAGGCTGGTGCCAATCCACTGAGCCACACCATCCAGGGCTAAATTACACACATCTTAAAATGAAGATGAAGATTCATGGTATTACTATATTTAAATGTCTATGTCTTACCAGACAATTAATTAACAAAGGATGTCAACAATTATTTCAAGGAAAGTAATGAAATTCTCTAAAACATACCCAAACAAAATTAATTTTAATTCATATGGATTTTAAAAGACAATGAATGCATTAGAAGAGAAAAAGTGCTTTCTATAATCAAATAGACAATACAAAGGCAACTTCAAAATAGTTGGTAATTACCAAGTTCACAGTTGTTTTTAATGTCTATTTTCCTGGGTATTGTGGTAGCTTCCATGCAAAGTGAGACTTCAAATCATTCTCTCCACAAACAAAGAACACTTTAAGTTGTTTTCAAATATTTAAAATTTTCAGTCTAAAACAAACTCACCTAAATTCTATTAAAGGAAAACAAAGAGAAATAGACTATAATTTTTGTGTTTTTACTCTGAATGAAATCTGACTTTGAAGTTCCTAAATATAGGCTAGGAAAAAATATATATATATATTTCAGATACACATGTAAAGCCATGTGTATCATTTTCAATGTGTATAATGTAGATGGAATTATACCTATCATTACTATTTTACAAGTACTCAACTAATCAAACATCTGTAGCTCAACTTGACCACTCCATATTTTGCACTGATTTCAAAAGTTACTTTTGACTGATTGTGATTACATTTTCTCTAACGCTTAAGTTCTTTTTGTGATTCACTATGCTATATTATTTCAGGAGACATTACATAATGTCTGTTACATAAAGGTGGTATTGGATCCCAAAGGATCAATGCAGGGAAAAAAGAATAATGTAGACTACAATGTATGGACTTTATTTGGATCCCAATTTAAGGAAAAAATACTGTAAATATGTTGATGACATTTCTGAGATTAGAAATTTGAGCAATTATGATAATTTGAACGTTTATGATTAAAGTGTTTCAAAACAAAACAATTTGAGGGTAACAACTACCATTTAGTAGGTAGGTAAGGGTTTCAAAGGTATGGGAATGCACTGAATAAAGCCTGCTATTCAAAGAAACACTAATAAAAGTCAGATAGTGGTAATAATTGCTGCCAAGTAAATCTGGACAAAAAGAATATAACAGAATCCATTATTTCTACTAAAATGTATGCTGCTTATGAACATCTGTTATTAGATACCATGTATTTTTATTGACAATCCTTTTTAGAATCAAACATCTCAGCCCTGTGTTGGTAGTGGCAGTGGTCTAAAGTAGATCTTTTGTCTAAATCTAGACCAAGCAGAGGAAAGCATTAAACTCCTGGGGCTCACATAAAAATAAGAAAGATATCACCAAAACTACAGTGATATGTGGCATCCTTGTCACTGGCTAAAGTCCTATTCCTTTCTTTTAAAAGATTTTATTTATTTCATTTTTAGAGAGAGGGGAAGGGAAGGAGAAAGAGAGGGAGAAGAACATCAATGTGTGGTTACCTCTCACCCACCCCCCAATGGAGACCTGGCCTGCAACCCATGTGCCCTGACTGAGAATCAAACTGGTGACCCTTTGGTTCTCAGACCAGCACTCAATCCATTGAACCACAACAGCCAGGTCTAAAGTCCTATTCTGAGAGGAAACACCTCACCAAAAATACTGCACCTCTCTAGAGGCCAAAAGGACCCAAGAACCATAGCCCATTTGGGTGCTACCAGTAGGAAAGGTAGATCTGATGAAAAGGACATTCACACCTTTGAAAGTATTCCCAGGATTCCTCTCATATCACATGTATCTCTGGAAATATTTAACATATTTTGGAATCAGCTTAATGAAATAAGCCAGTCAGCGAAGGACAAATATCATATGATCTCACCCATTACAAGACAATAATGAACAAAACTAACAACAAGCAAAACAGAACCAAATATATGAATACAAGGAATAGGCCTTCAGTGGTCAGGGGGAAAGGGGTTGGGGGGAGTAGGGGGGGAAGCAGAGGCAAGGAAGGGGAGCAGCTCAGACAAGAACCTAGTATAAAGGAACCATGGAC
>PVIW01001359.1:0-79482 GCA_004026585.1 Noctilio leporinus | reverse complement strand
ATGCTAAGTGAAATAAACCAAAGAAATACAAAAAAAATGCACCTATATCAATAATCAGCCAGGGCACATAACCAGGTTGCAAGCCAGGTCTCCAGCCAGGTCTGTGGCTGGAGGCGGATGAAAGGCAACATTGATGTCTCTTTCCCTCTCTGCCACTCTCCCTTTCCCTCTCTCTAAAAATAATAAAATCTTTTTTAAAAAATGCAAAAAACAAACAAACAAAAAAAGAAATATTTTGAATTCTGCTTCTTCCACTTACTATTTACTCATTCTTCAAACTATTTACTAAATACCTGCTCAATAAATATTTGGGCATGTAGGACACATAATTCAATGTTTCTAAGCAAAAGTTTCTTCATCTGTAAAGTAGGGATAATCCCAACCTTCCAGGGTTAGGATAGGTATAAAATAATGCAGGGAAAGCACCTAGGACAATACATGGTACGTAGTAAGCACTCAACAAATATTATCTATTATTAGTTCTGCCTCTGAAGATTGCCAACAGAATACAACATCTTTCTAAATTAAAAAGTTGACATTTATCATGCACTTACTATGTGCCGGGCATCATTTTAAACATACCACAACCCTAGGAGGCAGTAAACATTACCACCCCTATTGTAAAAAAATGAGAAAACCTGGCAAGTTACTTAAACTCTCCCTCACTAAGATCCCACAGCTACGAAGTAATGGAGCCTGGATATAACTAATCCAGGCTTCTGATACCAAAGTGTTCTTTACCATATTATCTATGGTACCAATTTTTAAAGGACAGAAAATTCAGGAATTTTTTTCAAGTCCAGTTTGAAGACAATTATGTACAAACCTAAGCTGTGTCCTTCATCCGTGAAAATTTAAATCCAATCAAGTAGGGGAAAAAAAAGAGTTGATGTCGAACCTAATTCCATCACTGAACAGCTGTACAATTGAGCTGCTTAACTTCTCTGTACTTTACCCGTAAAAAGCTGTTATCTTACTTTTAAGGATTATTAATAATAGATATGAGGTAAATGAGGCCTTTCCAACTTGGATGAATGAGGGAAAGAACCAAGCTGTATCACAGAATGTTTGCAAAAATACTCCAAAATCAAAAATCATGTTTCTAAGTATGCAGAAATTCTAACTAAAAACACAACTCATTCCTAGTTAGGGTATTTATAGTATAGAAATGGCTCCTGGCAAAGTATAGTACTTCTGAGTCAAATAATTTCTTTCCAATCTTGTTTGCATTATTAGATTGATCAGCAAACCCTTCCTTCACATATTTAAAGAGTAAGTTTCAATTGCAGCCTACTGAGATTATCACAAATTCCAAATAAACAGGATCTGAATTAACTTGTTTTTACCATAAATATACTTAAAGTATTATGTTGAGGGATACATTAGAAAGAAAAATTATCTAGCCTTAAATATGCCAGAGAATGAGCTTCAGCTTCTCTTTGTGTGACAATTTAACATCAAACTGAAAGCCTATTGTCTGACATCTAGAAGCCAAGGGAGTAGCCTTCTAGATAAGAAACCTCTGCCACTGATTTAATGCAACATTGATGCCAACAGAGACTGCCCCAAAACTCACACCATGGCGCCACAGAGAGGGAAATAGGGAAGGAAAGCTTCGTTTTTCCATCCACAGTGGCTCTACACCATATTGAACTTGGTCTGCATATGGGCTCCAGCAACCGGGGAGAAAAACTAGCAATTGGACTACATATCTGTTTTAAGTACCATTAGTAAAATCTCTGCAACACTTTTTTTGTATGTTTTTAATAGCCTAGTAGCTTGTTTTGAAAGCTAAATATAAGTGAATTGCACAAACTTAAAATAAGAATTTTCTGCTCAGCCAGGAAAAAAACAAACTCCCATATACGCATATAAAACATACCAAAATTATAACAAGAATTCAGCTAATGTTGAAATTAATCCTTTAGCCTAATTACTTACGAGTCTTCTTAAAGGTTTTTTATTAACAAATTACATTATAAGTCTCACAAATGGCTAGAAAATAGATTCTTTCATAATCTTTGGTAAACAAGTTGAAAAAGCTAAAATCCAGGATTTAAGCCAGCCTTCCACTGATTTTTTGGTAGATATTATTTGAGAAAACATATTATAAGTCCATTTAAAAAATAGCAGATGTAGCTATTACAAAACAAAAAGTTCAAACAAAATATTGGGCAACACTTTAAAAGCAACTAACAATGTGTTTTTTTAATCTTTCATCTTATCAGAAGACTATTCAACCCACCTAATAAAACTAATTTCCGAGAACATTAATGTCAAATAAATATAAAACAGACAAGTGTGCTATGTTTTATATTAGTTATGTAACATTTTTGGTGTGGCAAATTATAATACATTAATGCTATTGTGAGTTTTGGTTTAGTTAATAAATTTTGGTTCTTAAAACAATTTTGTTGTGACAACATAATCAATAGATGAACATAGAAAACTAAAACAACAGTTATTTTACTTTAGTAAAATTTAAATTCACGTTTTTATGCAAATACCCGCAACCCTTTCTCTCCTAAAATTTCAAGAATAAGAAAATAAAAACTTCTGTTAGAATTAATAATTGTAATTTAAATTGAACAAGAAAATAAATACATCTTTAAAGCCCAAAATTTCTATCATGTTGAACAGTTATTTGTAATTCAAATTAGGGCACAATTGCAATCCACACTTTCGCAGCTAGAATATTCAAGCCTGAAAGCATTATTTTATTAAGAGTTAACATACTGGAATACTTATGTTATGGTCTTAAATTTTTCACTTATTTTAGTTTATATTTTAAGCATTTTAAATTTGGGGGGAAGAACTTCCTTTATTAGAAAAATATCTGTAACTTGCCTACTAGTGACTATATAGAACCATGTCTGCAAAAGGAACGTGTATTCAACAAGTTAACACTTACAATAAACCGCATAGGTTCTTAACAAGTGTCCTTTAAAAATTAGTCCAAATAAATTCATATTTAGTTTAAAAATTAAAATTAATTTTCAAAATCAGGGATGGAAAATTATATAAGAAATGCTGATTTAAGATTCATCTTTAAGTATCTTATTTTTATGCCTGTTAAATAAAAATGTAACATCAGCATTAAATATAAGATAATGGTTCAGCCATGGCTGGTGGCACAATGGATAAGGCATGGGCCTGCAAACCCAAAGGTCGCTGGTTTGATTCCCCAACCAACCAACCAAATAAATAAATAAATAAATAAACAAACTAATTGCAAAATACATTTTAAAAAAAGATAATGGTTCATTAAGCTAAAGGAATATTTTTCCATTTTATCCAACAAGTTAACAAAGGATATTTTCTTCTCACAAGAGAAAAATATATTTTAATTTCTTATATGAGCACTTTTTTTACTTTAAAAAAAAATTTTATGTATTCATATAGTAGTGCCTAACTTCTTCTTCTTCTTTTTTTTTTTTTTTTTAAAGATTTTATTACTTTTAGAGAGAGGGGAAGGGAGAGAGGCAGAGAGGGAGAGAAACATCAATGTATGGTTGGTTGCCTTTCACCTGCCTCCAGCTGGAGACCTGGCTTGCAACCTGGTTATGTGCCCTGGCTGGGAAATTGAACCAGCGGCCTTTGGGTTCACAGGCCAGTGCCTATCCACTCTGCTACCAGCCTGGGCCCTTTTTTACTTTTATAAGAGGATAAATTTTAGGCATTTTATCAATTTCAATGTACCATGCATTTCAAAAAATATATAGTTCTTTCATGTTGCTTATTTTTTATTCTTTTAAAAACATCAAGCCCTCGCTGGTGGCTCAGTGAAAAGGTGCTGGCCTGCGAACCCAAAGGTCATTGGTTTGAGTCCCAGCCTGGGCACATACCCAGGTTGCAAGCCAGGTCTCCAGTTAGGTCCATAGCTGGAGGAAGGTGAAAAGCCACCGTACACTGACGTTTCTCTCCCTCTCTGCCTCCTTTCCTTCTCCTCTCTTTAAAAATAATAAATAAAATCTTAAAAAATAAAAATAAAATAAAACAATAATAAAATAATAAAATAATAAAAAACAACAAAATGAGGAAACAATTAGGAAATTTGTCTGAAAGACTATAAATGCTTAAGAAATGGGATATGTTTTAATTTTAAAAGTAATGTTTATTGTATTGGCCTATTAAATAATATCAGCACATACTATTTATAGCATAGTTATAATATGTATAGCACAAACACAAATGTTATGAATTCATTGACATTAATACTGCTTAACAAAATGAATGTAAACTATGATTTAGATTACTGAATTGGCTAGAGTAACACAACTATGAAATATGGATAAAGCAACCCTACTTCCACTGTGTCTGGCACACAATATACAACTTGGCACTGAAGTATCCATTAGAGCATTATAAGGGACTTTACATGCATTGTCATTTACGAAAGCTGATTTGCTGACAGACAAAAAATCTGTGGATAAATTTTCTTACTCCATCACTCAACAAATATCTTTCTAGTGCCTACTTTTCACCATATACTTTTTTTGCCTTGTTATGCAAAAAAGATGTGGTTCCTGCCCTCATCAAATAACAATACAAATTAATGTAAAAATAAAACTAGCAAAAAGGATCAAGATGTACATGGCACTAGAAGAGTACATTAACTGAGGATTTGATGAGGCTTTTCTGAGGCAGTGAGGGAAGGCTTGAGATCTGAAGGATGAGTAGGACTTAACTGGGTAAAGAACAAAGGTAAGAGAGAACGTATAAAGTGCAAAGGCCTAGCGCTGGGCAAACAGAAGAAGGCCAGTGTAGCTTACCTCATAGGCAATAGCCAAATCTTCAAGCGTCTTATCAGCTCTTTTAAGGACTTTGATCTTTATCCTAAAAACAGTGAGAAGCCATTCCATTTTTTAAGCTAATGGGGGTGGGAAGTGAACAAACAAGGTCAGGTGAGAATCATTCTCAAGAAGTTAGATCATCCTGACTACAGGTTTATGGATCAAACAGTAAAATGCTGTAACTGTCATGACCTTGGCAGAAAGATATTTTGCCACTTGCAACAGAAGAAAAACAGAAAGCAGAGTACATCAATTTTACCTTTTCTAAACCCAACCACCACTTCTTCAAACTTTTCCACTGATGTATCCATAATCCTGAAGGGACTCATAACCCTGGGAGGTCTGGGAAATGAAGCTTTATAAACAGCCTGCTGTAAGCCTAAAATTCCTGTTAAGCCTCTAGTCACATCTTTTAAAGCATGCCAGTTTTGCTTTCTACAACATGAATATAATATCTGTTTGTTTTAATATAACAATGTTTTTAAATACTTAGCAAAAATCAACCCTGGCTTCTTTTGATATTTTGGCTTCCACAACCATACAAATGTACCATTTTAGGGAGCATAGGCCTACAGTTTGTATGAATAATGTGAACCCACTCGCTGAATGGTATTCAACACCATGATCCCATATTGAAGACTACATTTGCTGTTCTTTAGCCAGACAGTAAACCATGACAAAAATCATTAAAAAGAAAAAGCTTTAGGCTACATTTTTTTTAAAAATTATGTAACCTCCCTTTTTCCCTCCCCCTTACAAATTAGTCCAGATGATTCATCATTCTAGTACTTTATAGAAGCTAATCTGTTACCTTTCACATAAGCCTTATGCATGAGGTGTTATAGAGAAGTCACACAGAAAGCTATAAAAGTCATTAAGAACAAATTAAGTCCTAATCTGAAGCCGCTCTGCTGTAAATGAAACTGATAATTTATCACTAGTTTAAGAACAGCATCAATATTTAAAAGCCTATTATTCATTTTTCATATAAGCATTTGGATCAGTAAAATTCTAAATATCTAACAACATAATGTCAATGTTGTAATTAATCTTCAAAAATTCATTTAAACATTATTTCCAAATTATTTCTGAGAAACAGATTTGAAACAGCTGTACCAATTCAATACACATTCTTTGTGGGCTTATTTTTGGCAGCCAAAGTTTTATAATGTGGTATTTATTTAAAGTCAGGACATGATGAGAGTTTTATTGTCTTTGTGAAATGCAGATTTGTTCTTGTACTTTTGTGCCACCTACTCATGGCTCCTCCCTCACTTTCTCTCTACAGCCCACCTCTCTCCTTCAACCAAACATAGACACAATCCCTATGGTTAATCACCCCATCACAATTCTAGAGTCTCTTGCTGTGCCTCTACATTTAGAATATACCCACCTTATAATATGCCTTAATTAAATTGCTTAAACAGTTGCTAAAACCCCACCTGCCCCATGGATTCCTTCCTGATTTACTAAAATCATCTTCATTTCTCATTGGTGCTTGTATACATATGAAACTTTGAAATTTACCAAATGTACTAGTTGGCACCTGCTTCTATCTTGGCATAGGTTTGTCATTGTCACTGCCATCCCTTAGGAGACTAATTACCCTAAAGCAGGGAATAAGTTATTTAAAGTAATCCATTAAAATACTTCCATAAAAGAGTAATGAGTAAAGAATATATAAGGACCTGAATACATATACATAAATATACTGTTTTCCTAATCTGCACTAAATCATGAGTGTTAACTTACAGAGCAAATGTTAACACTGTAAGTAAAATGCTTCTTGTGAACTAAAGTCTACATATAGAAAAGGTAAATTTCATCTTTGTGTAAAGTAGTAAGGATTTCCTTCCTGAAAATGTCAAATCCAAAGTAGGTGATTATTGGTGACTATGTAGTCACATTGCAATTGAGACAAAAGGAAGTGATAGGACCAATTTGATCTTTTATTTTCTTGCAGTGTGTATGTTTTTCTCAACATCCTATTTCTGATCTCTCTCTCAAGAACATTTAACTCAAAATTTTGACATTTTCCTTCATCTAGTTAAGATATATGTCAACCTCAGTCTGGGTCCAAATGAGGGGGGAAAATTATTTAAAAAGCATTGTACCTGTCAAACCCTCTTTACCTTATCAGATACATCTTCCTTTATAGTATTTAACTTTCATACTAAATAGACCTTATTTCAAAACTGCATTTTCTTCTTTTGTGAGATTGTATGCAGAATGTTGGTTTTATCTTTGTTTTTTACACCTAAAATAATATATTTCATTTTCTTTCTTTCTTTCTTTCTTTTGTATTTCATTTTCTATCCTCAAAATGGCTGAGTCATCAGGAGAGAAATTAGAAGTCAGTGAATGTTTCTTAAAGAAAATGGTTTATAGCAAATAGGAAAGAGCAGAGTAGTTAATTGTGAGATGATTTGAGAAGAGGCTATCTGTAAAATTTAGATTATTTTAGGAATCACAATAATATAAGAATGGATGAAGCTAACTACAGAAACCTTAAGAGAAGAGCAGGAAAGCAGGGCCTGTTGGTTGACTCTGAAGAAAAAAATATTCCATTTTATTTGATCCAGAATGGGATTAAGATCACTGGGAAAACGTCATGAAAGGAGATGGTCCCAGAAAATAATACTATCTTAGTCATGTGGATATTTTGAAAGAGATTCAAAGTTGGAAAATGTGTGAGAAGAAAACTAGAATTACTAGGTGTGACACAGATGAAGAAAATTAATAATAAAATTAATAATGGGAGTCTTAAAGTGTTCAGAGGTGTTTTGCTATATTTCAGAGGGCAAAACATAGACTCAAACAACTGCGGATTAGGATGTATTTCCAGGCCCTGCAAGTGAACATACAGGAGCTGAGAAATAATTCTAGAGTAGTAGACCGAGCAAAGATTAGAAAGTTATTGGCCTACTTTTCTACCTATAGGTTTTTCCAATAACTACTTTGCTTTTATGTACTGTAAAAATAGTCAATGTTTTAAAATTTTGTCAAAATTTCAAGGGGACTGAATCCAATTTCCAATTGGAAAAAAGTTGGTTTCAAATGCTAAATGATTTGGAGTTGCTCAAAAATATTTTTATAAGTCCTGGCTGGTGGCACAGTGGATAAGGCACCGGCCTGCGAACCCAAAGGTTGCTGGTTCAATCCCCAGCCAGGGCACATAACCAGGTTGCAAGCCAGGTCTTCAGCCAGGTCTGTGGCTGGAGGCAGGTGAAAGGCAACCAGACATGGATGTCTCTCTCCCCTGTGCCTCTCTCCCTTCCTCTCTCTCTAAAAATAATAAATAAAATCTTAAAAAGAAAAAAAATTATAAAATTCATTTTTAAGGTCTATAAAATATTTTCAAATAGCCTAAAGTACCATCAGGATGATCTGGAATATAACTGCTTATTTTACTGACTCATGAAGAGTTCATTATTTACTGTAACTAACGCTGACACTGTGTCACGTCAGATTTTCATTGTGAACAGAAAATTCAGTGAGTACTGTATTTTACAAATAGTGGAGTTGCAGTAAGTAAAAAATGCAAGCATTTCCTTATATCTTTACCAATAATTTATATGTAAATTCAATATTTGTGTTTCCCTCACATATATTTTAATAAAAAGACCAACATGAATTGCAATGTATAAGTGATCCTCCATAAATAATCCTGAATACATGCTATAAAAGCCCAATAATCTTGTCAGTCTGTTTTTCCTCCTTCATTTCCCTCTCACCTTACCAAGTTTCTATACCACTTCCATAAATTGTGTGGAAGCATAAATATATCGCCATACTATTCTTATGTGCTTAATGGTTCCTTTTCTATTTAGTAAAGAGAAAGGTACCCTAGAAAGAGCATAAAGCATGCACATTACTATATGAGTTGTAACTATTTATGATTGAGACTAGTTGAAAGTACATGATATGCTTTAAATATTAAGGGTGATGAAACTATCACCCTATAAAACATGTTCTAAAAACTCCCACAATGTTGCAATTTAAAAGTCCTGTTAATTCTTTGGTAATGTCTTTGTAACACTATATATTATACAACACTAAATGAGGTTTAGCCATTGCAAAGCTACAGACTAAATTAGTTGACTTTTAAATGCTATTGCATCTGAGAAAAGGATGAAAAGTAGTTTTTAAATGTGTTTTGTAAAATCTATTTGGGGAAGAGTGTAGGGAAGGAAAAATTAGGTAACAGTGTAAGTTACAAGTTGAGGAAAGGTTCCTTCCATCCAAATATTTTTACATCTTATTTTCTGATAATATATCAAATCAAATTTACATGAAGATTATAGAAATTTCATCAGTAAACAATTTGGACTTGAAATATACAGATAATGACATCGGTTATTCTGTTCCGGTCTAATGTGTACAAGGATACACAAATTCCATTTTGGCAACCTTACTGACCTTTTCAAATAGCTCTAAAATGCGTCACCAACAGGTATGAGAAAATCAGTTATTCAACTTGTAACAGTCATTTAAAACCACAGCTAACAATGTTAGCTCAACTTTAAAGAAGCTGCATTTTAGGCTGGAGGGATTTTTAAAGCACGCTGTACTGGAACACTAATAATGTGTCAGAGTATGTGCATCACACGTTCTACTTGCTTCAGCGGACCTAAACTGTAGAGCCAGGAGCAACTGCAAGAATGTACTGGGAGGATGGGAAGTGAAGATGGAGTATATGCAGCACTCACTACAAGCATCATGGGAATTTGTGAGAGGTAGTCTTGGAGGTAATCTGACTCCCTTGGAGCCAAGACAGCTTTGCCTTGAGAATTTAAGTAACAGACTCAAACTAAAGCTATCTTTTAGGCAAATTCAAAGGAAAGGTTTTAGTTAGGCATTCCTGCTTATTGCATATAACCTCCTCTTTCTTCCATAACTGAGAAACAGTGAAGACAGATGTTTGTCCGTACCTGAGAATGAGGGGTGGGGGTTGGTGGCTGATGGGATTCTAGGAAAGCAGAATTTCAATAGCAAATATGAAAAGAGAAGAAACAGAAATGAGCCACTGCAGGACTTTGTCTTAGTCATGGCACCCATGGCACCTTAGCACAAGCACTGCACACAGGGGGGCAGTCGATAAATAATGAACTCGATTTAGTTCAATACTCTCTCATTTGCACTGTGCTTTGCAGTTACAAAGCACTTTCCACATATTAGAAAATCCAAAAATGAAGTAAATGAGGGATAAGTGGGCATGTAAGGGAATAGAAGGGAAGCAAATCAATAAAGGAAGAAAAATCCACAAGAATAACCAAGATGCTGAAAAAGGTTTGGGAAAAGAAAGAGAGAGCAAGAGAGTGACAGAGAGAGAGAGAGAGAGAGAGAGAGAAAGAGAAAGGAGTTTCTACCTATCTTTCTCAATCACCTTCACCACCCTACATTCCTTTCTAAAGTACCTGGACCTTGGAAAGTCTGCCAACGAAGCAAGCTCTAAGAAGGGACTCCCTCATTTTGGGACATGCATATTTCACCAACGATAAGCTACTTTTTGTGCCTGGGAATGACCAGGAGCAAAGCTGTGATCTTCCAGTGTGTTCAGGAATCATTTATTCAGTCCCATTCGCCCCCTGTCAGTATTCCCAAAATCTGAGGAATCTGAATGATGGGAGATGGGGAAGCAGTGGTCATGAGAAAGGGGGGTGGGGGGGGGATCCTCTACAGGCCCCTTAACTCAGACAACAGAGGGAGATAGTGAGGCAGGAAAGCAAAGCTGAGGGACTAGAGAAATGCCCAGGACTGCGACTAACAGGGAGAGTGTTTCTTAAGTATGGTTCTTAGAAATTGCCAGGGAAAAGAGGGGAAGAGCCTTCAAGATGGAAGAAATGAGGAATCTAAATGCACATCACCTTATACCTGGCGTCGAGGTGCCAAGAAAAGGCCCTGAGGTCCATCGCTCAACCCGCTAGAGGAGAGAAGGACGCAGGGGAGACGCCGGAGGGAGCCCACCAGCGCGGATGCTGTCCCAGGGGGGTAGCCCGTTTCCTGCGCCCAAAGTAGCGCATCCCCGAGCATCCTCAGCCCACCCCGGAGAAGAGAGGTTGCTTTCCCATCCAAACTGGGGCGGCCGTGTCCTGACCCCATTATGTGGTTTTAAAAGTTGTCCGGAGAGTTGGAGCTGGAAAAGGCACCTGATAGGGGCGGCCGCTATGGGGGCGTCAGGTTTCGAAGGAACAAAGGGGCTCGGGAAGGGGCGACCAGTGGAGCAGGTCCTTTGGGGGGGTCCTCCCTGACGGGAGAAACAGGGGTGGCCCACGGCCTCCCGGCCTGGGGGCGCCTTGGGAGCAGGAAAGTGGGCAAGATGTGCTGGGACTGCGCCGCGGTAGCGCTGCCCGGCTTCCAGCCTCCTTTCCTCCCGCGCACTCCGCGCCCCTCTCAGGCTGGGGAGCAACCGGCTGCAGACAATAGGAGACCCGGATCCCGGGCCGCTACCGGCCCCGGAGGACCCTCGCCCGGTGCACCCCGATGAGCCGGCGGAAAGCCCGGGGCGGGCTCGGCCACGGTGGGCGCCCCTCCCCTCCACCGCGCCGGACCCCGCACCCCAGGGCCGCCTCGCCCTCCGCACAGCGGGCATTACCTTTCATCCAGTCCACTACTTGACTCGGAGACCATTTGCTCACCGGTTCCATGATCAGAGCCATGGGCGCGGGTCGGTTCCGCGCAGGGTGCGGAGCCCAGACAGAAAATGAACTCAGCCGCCCGAGCCGTCCTCAGGTGGGCTTCCCCGCTGGCCGCCGCCTCGCTGCGCCCGCGGCTCTGAGACGGCGGCTTTTGTGTGTCGGTCTCTCTCGGCTGCTGGGCTCTGAGCCGGCCGCGGGCAGCAGCGGATCGGGAGGGAAACGCCCCGGGGTCGCGGCTCCCGTGGGTCGGGGCTGACGCGGTGGCCGCTCCACCACTCCTTCGGGGGCTCGGGAGCTTCGAGGCTTCAGTTCAGGGCTTGCACCGCCGAGGGTGGCGACGCTGAGGGGGGAAATCTGCCGCCGCCGCACGCCCGCAGCCAACTTGCCCGCTCGCCTCGCGCGCGGGAGTGCAGCCCCAGCACGACAGGCTGCCCGGCGGAAATGACGAGGGGCCTCCTGCCACCCAAAATATCTCTCTGCAGCCCTCGGTGCGAGGCGCGCGCCACGAGCCCCCCGCCCGCTCGCCACCGCGCGGTCCCGCCCCGGGGCGGACTGCAGGCACGCGAGGCGCGTGCGCGTGCGTGCGCCGGCACGAGGCCCCAGTCCGGGGTCCGCCCGTCAGGCAGGTGCGGGAGGCTCGCCGCCCGCGCGCCCTCCCTGCCGGCCGCCCCGGGACAGAGGCGCGCGAGGAGCGCGTGCGCGGCGGCGTTGGCGTCGGCGGCGTCGGCGGCGTCGGCGGCGCAAGCCTGAGCCGGGGTCAGTCAGTCAGTCAGGTGCCGGCGGGAGCGCCGTCTCAAAGGGCCGCCGAGCTGCCGCCACCGCTGTGGCGGGACGGGCTGCCCACTAGTTGCTGAGGCGGCTGAGGAGGTACCTGCGACCCCGCCGACGAGGGGTGGGGGAGCCGGCCGAGCGAGGGTACCAGCTGGAGCCCAGGCTTTCCTCGCTCCCGCCCTCCCGGCTGCCAAGTGGGCGCCCGAGGTGGTTCCCGAGCCCGTTCACGCCTTGGAAGAAGGAGGCGTGGAATGCCGGGGACTGCTGCCGTGCGCCGCCAGCCCGGGAAAGCGGCGGTGACGAGGCGGGAGGGCCGGTGCGGGGCGCCGGGACCTGCCACGGTGGGCTTGGCGATGCCGACGCAGGTCAGGCCCACGTGCCTTCTGAAGGGTCTGTGCCGTGTGTTCCGCCAACTCCTCCAACGCCGAGTGCCCAGGGCCGACTGTAGAGGATGTCCTTTTGTTTTCAGATAACCTCCTTATATAAGAAGCGAGGAGGAACACTGGGATTGAACGTGTGCGACAAGTTGAAAACAACGTGATTCTTCGAAACTTATGTGCTTAAACAGGTTACTTCTATAGCCCTTAGTAAAAGGCGCATCACCTGATGAGGCTTCGCTTGAAACCACAAACAATTAATCTTGGAAATTACAGGTGCACATTCTCTAGCACCACATAGGTATTCTCTCTGTATTCGCAAAAAGCTTCGTTCAAGAAGCAGAAGCTCGGTTCTACAAGCCTTTAAATAATTTCAATAGGTTTTGCCAGTTTCTGCAGTAACCCGTTTTCTCAAGTTCAGTTGCATGAGCTGCATGACTGCGCTTTGACATGAGTTGACGTACTTTCACCTCAACCTCACCCCCACGCAAAAAACTGAAACCACAGCGGTTAATATTTTTTTATGTTTTCTGGCTAGTGATACAAACTAAGTAAAACTTGAGGTGGCCTGTCTATCGACTTGCTTATTTTTCTAATAATCCAGGCTCGAACCTAGCACGGAAGCCTGGCCGTTGAACTGATGACCTTTACGCTTGCAGTTCCATACCCAATCCACTGAGCCACACGAGTCAGGACGTTATATGGCAAATTTTGGAAAGAAACGTAGCAATTATCTAGAGTAGTCTATGCTCAGATGATACAGTCACAGCACATTTCATAACCTAGATTATGGTTGTGATTTGCAATTTTTTCTTAGCTAACCAGGTATGAAAGGTATTTTAGAGTGCTTACATTCCAACCAAGTCTCAGAACATTGCATCAGTATTTCTAGAAAATATCATTTCCAGCATTAGTAATTTATAGAGTAGTTTTATGTTCAGAAACAATGGAATGGATGTATTGTGAATCATTAGAGGTTTCAGTCATAGCGAGATGTTAAAAGTAATGTTATCAAAATAATACTGCTAATAATAATGATGAACATTTATTGAACACTGTGCTGAGTACTTTGCACACCTTCTCAAAACAGTTCTATCATTAGCCACATTTTACAGATGACAAAACCTTGGTTATCACATTCTGTTCCTATCCCCAGAGCAGATTACACAAAGTTCAATAAATGTTGAATAAGCTAATTAATAAGGCTTAAAGAGGTTAAATAATTTGAGGTCATGACACATGATTTTAATACCAAGTTAAGGGAATTGTAGAATATGAGCTTCTAAAACGAGTAAGAAGGGTTCGTATCAGTGTCACAAAAAGAACAGTACTTTGGACGGGGAAGGCCTGTTGAATGTTATCAAAAAGTTAACTACAAAGGAGTCTGAGAGTCACTATGAGTGTTCCTGTCCAGTGCCTAACCAACAATGTAGGAGGTAACCAAATTTGGCTGAAATACCAAACTGCATATCCTGACTGGGCTTGTGTGACAAGCAACAGGACTATTCCTCATATTGCAAGCAAGTTGAGAAAGAGATGTTTGCATCATGAATGGAATATCAAAACAAATGCCAAAAATCAGAATGTAGTATAAATAAAAATATGCTTCCAAGTAAAGGACAGTGGGAAGATGGGAAGAGAGAGAGAGAGAGAGAGAGAGAGAGAGAGAGAGAATTTTGAGGAACACCCTACATCAGAATTAACTTGTACATGTTTTCCTATTTACGTTACAATAAGGAATTTATTTCACTCAACTGACATAACTATAAAATATCTAAAATCTCAAAATGAGCCAAAATGTGGATGTGGAGTTACACTATCTAATAGAATTCACCAAGGCCTTAGGTATTTACCCTAAACCTTCCCTCAGGTTTTTCCTACAAAACATACAAAAACATTTAAAAAATTATCTTTGGCTTTGACAATATAATTGGTATTATTTTACTTTATTTGTTCAGACCATAACTGGCTTTCACTCTAAGACTTGTATTTTAACCTTTTAAGAAATCCTCACCTAAGGATATGTTTATTGATTTTACAGACAGAGGAAGAGAGAGAAGGAAAGGAGGAAGGCAGGAAGGAAGAAAGGAGAGAGAGAAAAATAAAGAGAAAGAAAGAAAAATGTAAGAGAGAAACATTGAGAGACAGATATTGATCTGTTACCTCCTGTAAGTACCCTGATAGTGGGTAGAACCCACAACCCAGGTATGTGCCCTGACCACAAATTGCACCCACACACATTTTGGTTACAAAACAACAGTTCAATCAACTGAGCCACCAAGCTAGAGCTCACTCTAATATTCTTGATTAGAGGATAATAAATATAAAAGGATTATATCATCATTGCCTTTACACTTCTATTTTTAACTTCCAAATGACAGCTAAGTATTTTCTACATTTTCTTCCCATAACTTTGCAAATATATTAGCTTTTATGTTTTTTACCTATTATTTAAAATGTTAATGTCTTGCCCCATTTTTGTAAGTATAACATAGTGTGATTATATGCAAATAGTTCAGTTTTGCCTTTTCTTAATGCACAATACAATCTCAAAAGATTAGGGGTAAAGGTATATTGTCAAAAAGTACATGTAAAAATATAACACTAAATGACCTGATGTCACACATACTTCAACTGTTTAGATATAAAAGCCAGAATGATAGAATGATTTTTTGAAGCCTACTTGCATTGTTTTTGGAAGCAGGTGGCAGGGAAATATTAATTAGATTAATTGGAGGCATAAAACTTGTGAGGTGTTCGCAGCCATATCAAAATAAATAACTGTAATCATCTTTTAATTCAGTTGTTATAGTTTTCCCTTATTTTTTAGTTTCCTTTTTTATGCTTCCTCTAGATTTCAATAAGAATTAAAGTTTCTTGACCAAAATATTACCAGTTAAGATTTTATAGTATATGTGATGAGCCTCAGTACTTCAGATGTGGAATTTACAAAGGTCATATGACTGGAATCTAGGTGCTCAATGGACCTGACACTTAGGGATTTGGTCAGACAAAGAGGAGGCTTCCATTGGAACAAGGACCTTGAAGCCTTTTTCTCTTTGGGGCCAAAGATAAGAGTACACAATGTCAATGTTTCTTCTGGAGCTGCAAGCTGAATATTGCCAACCTCCACATTTTCCAACATAGGTCAGGTTATTTTATAAGGGCCTTAATCTTCATTTTCCATTTCTTCAGCTAAGAAGTTTGCTCTGCATCAGACTCAGATTTGTCATAAGAGAAATATTTTATGCATTTAGACAAAAGGTCTTGCAGAGTTCTAGTTTGGTTAGATGGTGGTTTTTTTGTTTTGCTATAGCTATCTTTTTAATTTTTAGTTTTCTACTTTTTTAATGAGCAATATTTTGTTGTAAATTATTTTTCTCTCTTATCCTTCATATTTGAGTGATTAGGAAGAAGTGACAATACAGAGAAGAGTTATGAAGGTAGTCAATGTCCTAAAAGAAGAAAGGATAGGAACCATCCTTTTTTCACTTAGTTTTGCCCAGACCTTTCCTATAATTTTAAAAGGAGGTGTTCTATAATGGATAAATTGTATACCTGGTTCAGAAATATTTGCTAAGCAATTCTGATAAGACTAGTAGTGATAAACACAAGTTATTCTCAAGAACAATATGTAAAACTTGCTTCGGAGAAAGCTTAGCAAAATTTCTGAAACAATGTTTTTATTTTCTTGCAGTGTAATTCAACTAACAGCTATGAATAAAGAACCAAAGCCTCTAATGTAACCAATAACCACATAGCAATCTATCTATGCCTCCATAGTCAGAGACGCAAGTAGGAAGAGACCTTTAACTATAAATGGGCCTTCAGTGTGCTGCTCTGGGCCAAACCATGCTTTAGATTATCAGGGAAAAAATCACCCAGAGACTATAATTAAATTAATAGAGCCCTTTCTTTGCTGCTTTGCCTCTAGGGTAAACTGTATTAAATCAAGTCATGTCTTTTTCAGACCAAGATCACAGCAATAATTTCTGGGTGAAGAAAAATTGGCTCAAGTTGAGGTTATCCCAAGAGGATTTTTAAGGGCTCATTCCAGGTATTCCCTGTTATATTAATCACTATCTAATAAAAATCCCATAGCCCACCAAGATTAGGAAACCTAATTTTCTTAACACATCAAGCCCTAGCCCATCATTGAATTTTCTGGTGCACTTAGCAGCCATTAGTGAAGAACATATAAATTTATTATTCAACAAACATGTTTTGAATACTACCAATGTGTTAGCCCAAGTTGCATTCTTTGATCAGAAAAATTAGCTTGATGTTGTCACTGCAGAGATAACCATGATGTTCATAGATGGGTAAGGAAAACAGAAACATTCACAGTTAATTTAATAGGACAATGTGTTAAATGCAATAATAGATGTGTTCAGTACTACGTGCAAAGGAATACCCAACAGCTGGGGAAAGACTATATAGAGGAAACAGTGCCTGTCTTTGGCCTTAAAGGATGACAGCTGAGCAATAATGCAGAAATGAACTTATAGGAAAGATAGTGAGAGCAAAGTGATGGAAGACTATGAAGAGGTACCTGGATGGCTGGAGTTGAAAAGCAAAGCAACTGTAAATTAGGTAGGAGGGGTAGGCAACAGCCAGATGAGGGGGAAAAGACCTAAAAAATAACCAAAAAGATAGGAGCGTTGAAGAATTTTAAGCACTGAAATTACTTGATGATACTTATATATTTATGTTTTATATTGACTGGCAGTCAGAGAACATAAATTTGAGAGAGCCATTATGGGAGAGGGTGTCAATTTGGAAGATGTGGCAATAGACCAGTTAAGAGATGACTTGGATCAGAAATAGAGGAATGGAGGTGGGAATAGAGAGAAGGGAATAGATTCAATAAATACAGTGGTGGGAAAAGGTAGGTTAATAATAATACATAATACAATAAATAAATAAATAATAAACTGTGCTTTGTGTAGTCACAATTGTAAACCTTCTTTTGCCTACCCCTGTATTCAGGAGATTAGGTCTGAGAGGTTATCAAGACTAACTCCCAGGACACTAGCTTGGGTGAATGGATAAATTATTTTGTCTACATGTAAAATAAAATAAAGAAGTAGCAGATTTGGGACATAGAAGTGATCTGATATATTAGTTCTGTTTTGGACATTTTAAAAATGAGATACCTGTGGTATAGCTGAGAAGGGATTTCCGTCAGCATTCACATATAGGAAAGTGAAGCTCAGTGTGGGCTGAAGATATGGATTTGAGAGTCACTGCTGAAACAAGAATACAAATGAGATAGGGAGGGTGAGATGCCCATCAAGAAAGCCCACAGAAGAGAAAAAAAAATAAGTAAATTATAAGAAGAACCAAAAGAATGTTGTGTTATGGTAGCTTAGTGATAAAAAGAATTTCAGGTAGGAAGGAGTGGAAAATTGTGAAATACAAAAATTTTGTTGTTCCAAAAGAACTGAGAAGAAAATCTGGTGATTTTGTCAGTTTGGATATCCTTCATAGCCTTACTAAGATTTGTGAAAGAACTGGACAGAGAATGCAGAAGCTTGACATATAGGGCATTAACTTTTTATACAAGTTGATTTTCCTTCTATTCCACCTCACAGCTCACCTATGTATCTTATTCAGAATGGTCCACAATGAATGGTAATGGTTCTCCAATTTATACCACTACTTGTGTAATCTTCTGACATAGTCACAGACACTAATGATGATCTCTACTCTTATTATACTTTTGCCACTTACAGAATTATGGCACTTTTTAAAAAGAAGACGATTTATTCCCTTAAAAACAAAACAAAACAAAACAAGAAAACTCTGGCTCTTGCCTTGAACTTCTTCTCTTGACTGCAAAAGGCCTTTCTCACTGCTCGAAATACACATCTTGCATGTTTCTTGGTGTATCACAACTCTTAATTCTAATTATGGCACCTTTTAAACTAGGCTGTCTTTGAAATCCTCCCCTTAGATTGTGGAACAGCTTTACCATAACACTCTGGTAATCTTGCATATCTCTATGTAGGCCATGTAGGTAAGGCTCAACTACCATCTGGCACATCTTGGCAAAATGCCCTGTGATCTTTTCTGGAACATGGCAAGATAGTCCTGTGAAGAGCTACCCAAAATCCATTTCTCATTTGCCACACCAATTCTAGTGAGGCATGGGACTTTCCCCTCACCCCAGCTTCAACTACAGCTTATACTATAGAACCGTTCATCTTTAGTTTAGAGTTGGCCCCTCGATGACAATGACACATCACTTGCATCATCTATCATCTGGCATCTTCAGTTTAATAACATCCTATGAGGCTAGGAAGGTGGGAGTTGGCATAATTCCAATCTTGAATGGTTGTCTTTGTAAATAATAGGCTTTCTAAATCCATTTGGGGCTTTCACCTTACTGGTTGAATCTATGGAAGTGTGATAAGGCAAGCTGGAAGCTGCCACCATTCTGAGCTTAGGTACTACGAGGCACACACAGATTTGATCTAGGAAGTTCATAAAGTCAAAAGGAGTGAGCTCTGCTGAACTCTGCCTGGACTGGGCCAGTCCAGCTCTGCCTAATAAATCAGCAGTAGAAAATTGATTTTAAAGTTGAAAAGACTGTGTTTAACCTAATCATTGGACCTCCCTAAGACCATAATTTTAAAAACGTTTTTGTTAATGTTGCAAATTAAAAACAACCTTGAGCTAAACTCCTTCTAGGCTTTAATATTATTTATTTACAAAGAACCTAAATTTTAAGGCAGGGATCTCAAACTCATTTTCACTGGGGGCCACATCAGCCTCATGGTTGTCTTCAAAGGGCCGAATGTAATTTTAGGACTGTATAAATATAACTACTCCTACGAGCTGGGTAGAAACAAGGTGCCAGGCTGCATAAAACAAGGTGGAGGGCTGGATTCATGGACCTTGTGTTTGCCACCCATGTGTTAAGGTATTCCCTTATTAAAGATGCAAGGTTCATTTTCATCTAAACACTTAATAGCCTTACTTGGTAGTGGCAAATATGAACTGGAACAATGGCTGCTATCTCAGTTCAGAGGTCCTGTTGATAAGTTAATTGGTTTATCTCTATAGATCAAAAATCATAAATGTAAAAACACTTAATGTAGGAGGCTAGTTGTTTAATCCTTGACTAATAATTGACTACAGAAGAATAAAGATGGGGAATGGGATAAGGACATTGCCTTCTTCTCCATGTATTTTGTCCTTTTTTTTTTTTTTCTCAAATAGATCTTATTTACTTTTAGGAAAATTGGCAAATTAAGGATGCTTATACCAAGTGGATCAGTTATTCCCACTGACCAGAAATTGTATCCAGAAAGAAAGAAAAGGCATATAAGTTTGCCACTGCTTCTTGACTTTGAAAAGATCAATATATGTGTATATATATATATATATATATATATATATATATACATGGTTTGTGTAGTTTCCCTGATGAACTATTTCAAATACTTTGTAGCACGATGCAAGCTATCATTCATTGATTTTTCAACATGAGCATCTGCTTTGTATAGGTTCTGTGCTAAGCACTGTAGATATAAAAGTGACTAAAACATGGTTGTTATCCTCAACTTATGTACACACAAAAAAACATACAAATAGATATTTTTGGCATAATACAGCAAGTGAAATGACAGAGACATACAAAAGCTTTTTGGTTATTTTCACAATATGAGAATATGAATGCATAACAGATGAATAAGCATTTTTCTACATTATAATGTGGCAATGTAAGTTTAATTATATAATATTTTGTTTCAATTTTTTTCATTAAATAGAGATTTATTACATGGTTACTGTGTACAGTATATATTCATGAAAAGTACTGGTGTAAAATATACAAAATGTAGCAATAGAAAACAATTGGAATAAGGAAAAATGGATACTTCTTAATGTGATCAGAGACAATTTTCTAGAGTAGGTGACTTTTTGGCACAATCTTAAGATGCAAATAGACTACAGTCATGCAAAGATCAGAAATAGCCCATTTAAAAGAGAAGTAAAAGCATGTGTGAAGTCTCTGGGGCAATAAGTAATTTGGTTGAGGTAATTGAGTAACAAAAAGGAAATAAATGTGACTAAAACATCGTTGAATGAGTAAGAGCATGAAAGAGGCTAGAGGAGTAGGCTGGAGTTGGAGGAAATGGGCCTTGTAAGTCCATGTGGAATCTAGAGGAGTGTAGTGAAAAGCCATTAAGGCCTGTAAGCAGGTCAAAACATGATTTGATTTATATTTATAAAATCAGGATGGGGGATTCCACTCTAGAAAGATCAACTAGAGATACCTTTCCTTATTCCTCCCACTAAAAACAATGAAAAACCCTGATGATCATATATAAAACAACATAAGAAGACTTTGAAAGCAGAGGGAAAAAAGTAGACCAGTAAAGGAAATCAGACCCAAGGACTGACACGGTTGTGAGTTCCTCAGGCTTTTTATTTTTTGCGCATATATTACAAGCTAAGAGCTGACGAAGCTAGCAATCAGAAAACACCGAGGGCACAGAAAAAAAGTCTCAAGAAAAGCCAGCTCTCTCTAGCAAAGTGACTAGAAAGAGGCAACCTAGCAAAGCAGAAAACATTGAGGTGATAACCACTCAACTCCTACAGAGAAAACTCCCGGCTATGCCTGAAAAAGCAAAGTATGGAGTCTAGATTTCTACCTTTGCTAGGCTGTAGCAAGGCACTCCAATGCTTCTGCCATGGTGATATTAGAGAATGCCAAGTGGAAACTTGTATTTTCATCCTTGCCAGGCAGTAATACCCTCCCCCTTTCCAGAGTCAGTAGGGCCTAGAGTGCTATCTCCACTCAGCAGTAATAAAGTATCCTCTTCTCCTTTGGAGTGTTATCAGATGAGTCAAGAGTTTGATCACTGCCCAGCAGTAATGATACCAGCCCCCACCCTATGATGTCAGCAGAGACCATATGATAGGTCTCTGAGTTTAGGTAATGAAACACTCCTACCCCTTCCAACCTTGGAGATATTAGTGGAATCCTGTAAGAAAATGAGAACTCTGACCATGGCCCAGCAGTAATGAGAAGCTCCACTTTCAGGTGTCAAAAAGGCCAAGTAAGAAACCTTGAGTTTTACCGCACGTGGTTGAAAGAAGGCAGCATCCCAACTTCTTTTGCTGGAGTGGTATCACACTAAAAGAAAGGTTTACAAAGGATCCAAAGGCTCGTGAAAAAATACTCAAAATGTTCAGATTTCAATGGAAATTTATTTAAGAGCAAAGATCTCACACTGATTGAAAAAAGACGATAGATGGCAACATGACAGAAATGTTAGAATTATCTGACAAAGATTTTAAAGAAGCCATCATAAAAATGCTTCAATGAACAATGACAAACACACTTGAAACATGGGGAAAAAAAAACAAAACAGAAAATCTCAGCAAAGAAATAGAAGACATAAAGAAGAAACAGTTTTGAAGATGGCTGTGGAGCAGGTAGAAGCTACACTCACCTGCTCCTGGCACCAAAATAGATTTATGGGTAAATTCTAGAATAGTCAGACCAAATGACTAACTGAAGGACAGTTGAATGGGAGTATTATGCCCAGGGATTTGTAAAAGAAGCTACATAGAGACTGGTAAGGACAGGGACACAGAGAGGGCTGGCCCCTGCACTCAGGTGCAGTGACTGAGAAGCTGGAGGAATACCTCAGCTGGAAAAGTCCAGTCTGAGGAGAGTGGAGTCTCAACCCTACACTGGGACTCCTAACTCAGAGTATCAGGGCTAGGAAGGGGAGCTTGCATAGCATCTGGTAGTGAAAATCAGCAGGGACTCTATCCACTGGGAAAAGGAGGGAGATCCTAGGATTCTAGGTGCTCTCTTAAAGGGCCAACATACAGGAGCTTGCTCTCAGGCCATCACCCAGGACTCCAGTAGAGGCAAGGCAACTCAGGGAATATGGGAGTCATAAAAAGGCCTAGATGGCATTGGCCCAAACAGAGGTCTGGAGAGTCAGATACTGAGGTCCTGGTCCTGAGTCAATATTCCTTACCGCCCTCAGGCACTATCTTGCCAGGGTCGGGCACTCTTATTCTTATAGCACCAGTACTAACCTAGTCCTCTATCTACTGGCAGCACCACCCTGCCTAACTTGAGTCCAGCAGAAAAAAACTGGTGACTGCAACTACCAGCAACCTTTGGTGTGCTCTTTCCCTGGAGGAACTATAGGAAGACCCTCAGACACACATTGAACTGTGAGGCTTTGGAAGGGGGACCATTCTTCATCCCTAACTGCAAGCTCCACTAGAACCAACTCCAATGGGAGACTTATTGTTCTTTCTCCCTAAGTTCCCATGGTGTCATGCTGCTGAGGTCAGATGCATGGGGCCAAAGGAACACCATTCAGAGCTGGAACCTTTGGAGAGCATCTCTCTCAGAGGGTTTTGATCCACAGTCAAGTCAGTGTGGTTAGGCAGCTAAGGGGAGGCCTGGAGTTTGATCCCCTCTCACAGGCTCAGCCAGCGCCATCCCCAGTGGAGGACTGTCTTGATTTGTTTTCCCAAGTCTCAGTGGCACCCTCCCTACTGAGCTTGCTTTTGCAGTGGGGACAGCTGCCTGTTCCCAACCTGAACTATGTAGAAGGGGAAATGGAGCATGGTCAGTTTGGGCTCACTCTACAGTTTCCATTTTCAAAAGGCTCTGGAGGAAATCCTGGCAACCTCAGGGGTGGTAGAGTAGCTGACAGGTGGATCTGGCCAGAGAGAGCCTTGGGTCTTTTGTTTATCTGGCCCTAGCTTAGAACTGCAGAAAGCTGGCCCTTGTACCCAGCATGCACCCTCCCACACACACCCAGGCCCAGTAGATACAGCCATAATCAGTGAATAGCATAGCAGCTCCAGACAAGTAGCTCAAAATTAGTAACACACAATATCTGACACCAACCTGCACCAAAACAACATAAGAGTGGGCCCAGAAGCAGTACAATCATTGCTGAGCTTCAGGCCTCACCAAAGCTTGACTCAACTGGCCACACAAATGGCACAACCAAAGAGGAACTCTGGCAGGCACTAGAAACTGCTGGGAACAATTTCACCTTGGAAGGGCAGCTCCTGAACAGCAACTCATACACAGTGTATGAGGTCTGTCTATCCTTATAGTCAGTCAACCTGAGGGTTAACTCCACCTTTGAATGAGCCAACGGCACTAAAAACTCAGCTACAACAGGAAGGGGCACATAGTCCACACAAGAAACACTTCTGGAACATCCAGGTCAGATGATCTAGAAGATTGTACCACTGAGACCCCCAAGGCATCTACATCAGAAAGTCCCAATCACAAGCTTGGGAGTCATAGCAGATCTACTTAATACACAGAATCAAACACGAAAAGGAAGACAAAATGGGAAACAAAGAAATATGCTCCAAATGAAAGAACAAAACAAATCCCCAGAAAAAGAAAGAAATGAAATGGAAGCAACCAAGATACCAGATATAGAGCGTAAAACAATGGTTGTAAGGATGCTCAAGGACCTTAGGGGAAGAATGGATGATCTCAGAACTTAAAGAGACAGTAAGCATTAACAAGGACACAGAAACCACACAAAAAAGAACCATCAGAAATTAAGAATAAAATATCTGAAATGAAGAACATACTAGAAGGAATCATCAGCAGGTTAGGTGAAGCAGAGGATCGAATCATCACCCAAGCAGAGCAACAAAAAGAAAAGTGAATTTTAAAAAATGACAAAAGTCTAAGGGACCCCTGGAACAATATTAAACATAACAACATCCACATCCTAGGGGTACCAGAAGGAGAAGAGAATAAGGAAGGGGTCAAGAACATGTTTGAAGAAATAATGCCTAAAAACTTCCCTAACTTGATGAAAGAAAAAGTCACAGAAGCACAGATAGTCCCTATCAAGATGAACCCAAAGAGGCTCACACCAAAACACATCGTAATTGGAATGGCAAGGGCTAAAGACAAAGAGAGAATCTTAAAAGCAGTAAGAGAAAGAATTAGTTACCTACAAGAGAGCTCCCATAATTTTGTCAGCTGATTTCTCAACAGAAACATTTCAAGCTGGAAAGAACAGGCATGAAAAATTCAAAGTGATGAAAATGAAGAACCTACAACCAAGACTACTCTATGCAGCAAGGCTATCATTTAAAATTGAAAGTTAAATAAAGAGCTCCCCCACAAAAAGCTAAAGGACTTCATTATCCATTATCACCAAACCAGTATTGCAAGAAAAGTTAAGGAGCCTTCTTTAAAAAGAAGAAAGAAGAAAAGAAATACATAGAGATAGGAATATAAAGAATAAAATGGCAATAAATACCAATAATAACTTTACATATACATGGATTAAATGCTTAATCAAAAGACATAGGGTAGCTCAATGGATAAGAAAATATGGCACATATATACACTGTCTACAAGAGATCTATCTCAGAACAAAAGATATATAGACTGAAAGTGAAGAGATGAAAAAGGTATTCCATGCTAGTGGAAACGAAAAGAAAAGCTGAGGTAGCAATACTTATATCAGACAAAATAGACTTCAAAACAAAGGCGGGGAAGGGGAGAGCAGGGGAGTAAAATGGGATGAATGTAATACGACAACAATAAAATAAATTTTAAAAAGGCTATAACAAGAGACAAAGAAGGACATTTCATAATGCTAAAGGGATTGGTCCAATAAGAGACTGTAACCATAGTAGACATTATGCGCTTCCAACATAATAGTACCTTCTTACAGGATCTGTCCAGAAAGTATCCAGCCATGTTATGAAAAATAAAGACATTTATTGAAGAAGACACAAAAAACATGGTACAGTACATAGGACAATGATGCCTCAGTACCCTTCAAAGTAGGTACCTTGGGACCTCACACAGGTCTCCCAGTCACTATCAGCTGTCCCATTGTATTTTCCTAAATCTTCTAGGAGGTCTGAAATCTCTTCCCTTTCGAAGGTGATTTTAGTTTTAGGAAAAGCCAGGAGTCTCAGGGCACCAAATTTGAGCTGTAGAGGGCTGAATCACCTGGGTCATTTGATGTTTTGCCAAAAAACTCTGCACGAGATGTGATTGATGCATGAGCTGGTGTGTTCTTGTGATAAAGCTGCCAATTGCCAGTTGTCCACAGCTGCAGTCTTCTGAATCATCCTGATAGTTGCCATGGAGGAATGTTCAAGCTTAACGCAAAATGTAATGCAGATTTGTTACTGTACTTGTTCAGACATTTTGAATGGAACAGTCAGTCACACAGTACACATGCTCATTCAATAGCACCTATCACCCCCACTGACTAGTACATTGACGTTGTTCATTCATGTGCATTTCAATCCACTCTTTTTGGCTGCCAGGTAAACCAGTGTTGCACAAACCATTGTCCTTATATTAACAATGGTTGGACCCTTTCTAGACAGACTATAGGGGTTGGGGAAGGGTGGAAGAGGACTTAGAGGGGATAAGTGGAAATGGGAAGAGACTTTGGACAGTGGGAGGAGGGGTGAGTGGGACAGGGGAGAGCAAAAGGGGAAAAATTTGGACAACTATATAAAAGAACAACAATAAAAAAGGCAAAAATAAAAATGGGCAAAGGACTTGAATAGACGATTCTTCCAAGAAAATATTCAATGACTAAATAAACATGGAAAAAAATGTTCATACTCACTAATCATTAAGTAAATGCAAATGAAACCACAGTGAGATTACCATTTCACACTCATTAGGCTGACCCCCAACCTACATTTATCTCTGTTTCTAGTCATTCTTTCCAAAGCTCGTTTTAGTCACATCAGAAAGCAAAGTCTGTTTCTCTTGTTACCTCTTTAAGTACCCTTCTTACCCATCAACACCCTACTGAAATGTAATTTCCTCCCTGGAACCTTTCCCAGATCAATCACCCTCCACCCCTAAGGGTAGTAGAATTATCTCTTTTCCAGGATGTTTATCTTTTTTAGGACAATATACGTTTTATGTTCTATTAAGTAAATAGAAAAAAGATTGTTTGAGAGTTTAAAAAAGAGACATTCCACATATTCACAGGAGAAAAATTAAAAGAATTGTGCCTGTAATAAGAAAACATAAAGACAACCACATTTTAAAAGGGACATTTGTTTGTAGGAAAGTACAGTCTGTCCGCCTGGCAATTCTAATGGAGCACATTTCATGACAACTCCACCTCTCTCCCTGACTTCATGAAGACTCACCATATGTCTTCTAAGTCAGAAATCTTATTTTTAGAACAATGTATTATTTCTAAACTTGGCTGAAGTAGCACATCTTTTCTAGTTAAAGGAGATAGACTTTCCCCCATGTCATACAGTTATAAGTTAACCCAATTTTCATGGGATTTGGAACATTATAGAAGAAACAGTCATCAGTTGCTAATCAGATTCTAACAGCATTTTCTTGCTTCCCAAGCAAGTAACATTTTACAAGAGTATGAAGTATGAAGGCATAAAATTACCAAGTATTTTTTCATCGGCATGTGGCTATTTTTAATAATCTACAAAAAATAATCTTTTGGTTTATTTCCTGGCAGATTATGCCATTAAGAGAAAGGGTGTATTTTTAAAAATTTCCTTTTGTTAAAAAATAAAACTGAGTACATTTTAAATACCTTATTGGCTTTATTAAATGATTGATGAAGTCAGCAGCATCCCATCTAGCAGACAGAAATGAGCTCAAAAGATTTGTACAAAGTGAAAGACTTATAGGCAGAAGAAGGTGGGACAAGAAATTTATACTAGCAAAGAGCTGATTGATTATGACAAAGTCACTTTACTTTAGGGGACAACAGAAGCCTTACAAGGCAGATTACCTTACTAGTGCTGACCAGGTAATTCCAGATTGACTGATTTAAAATTCCATTCCTGGGGGAGACTGAAACTGTAATTGAGTTAGGTATTAAACCTTGGATTGGTAACTTTGAGCTTAGCAGAAGTGACTCCACTTTGGGCCTCTTGCCTCCTTTTAAATAAATGGAACATGTCCAGATTTTTCAAATTGATATCAGGGATTTATTGTTCTGATACAATGATTCTTATGATACCAGATATCCAGAAATTTGGAAATCAAAATTTGAAGCTTTCCATCTTTAGGTATTAATTTGAATATGTAAATTCAAAAGGCAAAGTTAAGGTTGTTTTCAGTGGCAAACCTCAATTTTTATTGAAGTAAATTTCCTCATCAAAATTATCTTATAGAGCAGCTGCATAATTTTATTATTATGATTTATATGAAAATAAATTTCATATAAAATTATAAGAAAAACCAGAAGATTGCCAGAACATGTAAAATTGGAAAGCAATATGGTGTACTTAGAAAGAGAGCTAACTTAGGGGTAACAAGAGTTGGGCCTTCTATTCAAACTTCAAGTTTAAGGCTCTGTAATATTGAACAAATCATTTAACCTCACTAACCCTTAGTATTGCCATCTGAAATATGGTGATTCCCATCTCTTAAAATTTTCATGGTTGTCAAATGAGAAAGTGTATTCAAAATCACAATAAAGGATATAAATATAAGCTAATGTTATTCAAATTGTATAAAATTTATAGCACAGACTTCTAAATATCCTCAAAACTGGTAGCACTTTTTTTTTTTTTTTTCAGGAAAACTTAGATAGTCAAAATTCATTTGAAGCCATGTCTGCCTGGTAAGTTTGATATTCTAGTTAGGTAATACTGTCTTTGGTTAAGAAAAAATAGATATAAAATAGATTGTTTTAAAAAACATGGCACATAAAATTTTACTGACAGCAAGGTTTTAAAAGTTCCTAAAATGTTTTTAATGCATCAGCATTTCAAAAATGACTATTTTGAAGGCTTGACAGTAATTGATTATATTTATTTGGTTGTTTTTTTTCAATGTTTATCTGCATTTTAGTAATTTTTCAATATAAGCTTCTATGTTATTTTATGTTAAGTCTATATGTCTGATTTTCAGGTAATACTCTACAAAAGTTTAAAGTGGAACAAAACATAATCAAGTAAATTTATGTTTTTAAAATGAGACATATAATGAGATATCATGAGATTTTTCCCATATGGGTATGGAAAGGTAAATAAAAGTTGTCAGGATTATGAGTCAAGATTGGAAGGGGAAGCAAGGAAATGGGGAGGAAAATGTCTTAATTATTAAAATATGACTTCACTATCAACATATTGAAATGAGTACCTGCATTAAAATTGGCTTAAAAGTTAAACCTTGCCTTTGTTCTCTATATATGACAATATACTTTCTGTGGAATGGATGAAAGTAAACTGGTGTAAGGTTCGCCATTGTAACCTAGATACCTAGTTTCTACACAGCATTGTCAGCATCTTCACATGTCAGGATGAGGCAGAGGTCATAAATTTATTGCATGTATTTTTCTCAGAATAATATTGTGCCATACTTAGAAATCTTTATTTCCTTAACAGTACAACATCTGGTATGTATAATCTCATGGAAAAAGAAAGACTGACCATATGCAAAATTTATTCCTGAATTGAAAGATGAAGTTGTAGCCAAAGATGGATAAGAAAGATGATAGAATTAACTAAATCCAACATTTAGTTTAAAAGTACTCTTCAGACATTATATTAGGTACCTATATGATCTTGGTTTGGGAGGAGGTATATTGTTTTTCTGTATGCAATGTATTTTTCTTTTATCATGGCTTTTTATATTATATGGATAACCCAATTTTTCTTGGACCATTAGAACATAAATATGTGAAAACAGCAAGCCATTCAGTCTCTTTCAAAAATGGTTACCAGGCCCTGGCTGGTGGCACAGTGGATAAGGTGCCGGCCTGCGAACCCAAAGGCCGCTGGTTCGATTCCCAGCCAGGGCACATAACCAGGTTGCAAGCCAGGTCTCCAGCCAGGTCTGTGGCTGGAGGCAGGTGAAAGGCAACCATACATTGATGTTTCTCTGTTTCTCTCCCTTTCTGCCTCTCTTCCTTCCTCTCTCTCTGGAAATAATAAATAAAATCTTAAAAAAAAACAAAACTCAAAAAACAGTTACTAACAAGAATGTTCTGTTAAGATACAATATACTTAATTTTTGGTACAGAAAATATATTTGGGCTCTGATGGGATCCTTTGGAGGTTTGGTTCAACAGACATGCAGAAATGGAAAATCTGTTAATACTAATTTATCTGGTTTGATAAATTATAACACATGCAACCTAAAACAACCATTCATACAAAGATTTCCTGTATGCATTTGAAAAAGATGACCCCAACTGATACCTGCCATTTATACAGTTGTGTTTTGCATTTAATTTTAATACCTCAGAGAACTAAATTATTTGCTAACACTTTAGTTGTACTTCTTAGAAATTGGTTTCTCTAGATTTAATATAGCTGCCATTATCACTGTAGGGGAGGAAAAATAACTTTCCCATTACCCTTCTGAGTTCTTAGTTTAAACTCCTATAATCAAAGATAGATTAACAACAGAGGTGGCTTTAGAATTCAGGACTAAATATTTTAATAGGAAAAGGGGAGGAAGTTGTTGGCCTCATAGGGGAGAGTAAATGATATTTAGGAAAGATAAATGGACCCTTAAAAGAACAGATGGGAGGTATGATACTTTGTGACAAAGTTTCTCTGGGTTTGTTGTGGACAGAATTCTAATGTCTCCTGTGTTGAGTCAGTTTTCTCTGGTCAGTGGAACTCCTGGGGAGGGGATTTATGACAGTTGAGTTTGTTTGGGAGGTTCTATCTTTAGGCAGATAAGGAGAGATCAGAGAAAACCTCTCACTGTAGTTATTTAGAAGTGCCTTGGAGGGATTGAGTAAAAAGGAAAAAAGACTTATGGACATGGACAGCAGTGCTAGGGGTCTAGAGGGGATACAAGGGGACTAAATGGTAATGTTAAAAATATAATTAATATTAAATAAAAATAAAAGTGCCTTCAGTTAAAAGTAATTAATATACCAAGCAACACATTTTAGCGTGGTAATTTTGCTACCCTCTGTCACTTTACATATTATTCTATAGTCAAGGCCTAAAAAACAATCTTTCAAGATTGATAGAGAGAATCAAAAGTTCAAAATTAGTGGAACTCATGCCAATCTTTTCCCATAAACTGGTTAGAAAAATATTCTCAAACAAGGAAATCTATGACAATTTGACTTTTGTGCTTTGCTCTAATGACCTTCCTTTTTCTTTTTCTTTTCTTTTAAATTTAATTTTGTTGTTGTATTACATCCAATGACCTTTCTTTTTCTAATGGATGTAATCAAAATCTGCGTTTCTGAATTCAGCAATACCTAATGACTTCCTCAGATACAGACTTCAGCTGAGCTCTACCTTCAATCGGTTTGGAAGGAGGGCCAATATCATCAGTGGTAATTTGACTTGGAATGGATTGACTTAGCAGATAGAAAACTTAGGTTGCATAGATTTGTTGTCGAATGCAGTAGGGAGAATTTCCATGCCTCATGTCCAAGCAACATATGTGGCCAAAACATTTTGCTGTTCAAGAGAACTGAGAGATAGTGCAGTGACATATTAGCATCATGAGCAAAAGAAGGTTTGATTATTTCAGAAGAAAAACTTGTTGCCATAGCATCAGAACTCAAGAAAAAATTTGTAACTACCTATAGGGACACATTGAATATTTTTCCAGAAAAAAAATATAAGCAAAATCATTAAAGTAGAAAGCCAGCCTCCTAGAGTGTTGTTTGTCACAATGAAACCAAATACAGGTGATTATTGAAACAGAAGAAATCACCTTGCAATCTGCTCCTCCCTCAGTATTTATCATATAAAGACTTTTTAGGAGGCATTTGTATGTATATAATTATTAATGAAAAATGTTCATGAAAGTTGACACAAATTGTCAATGTAGTTTTAAGGTGTTGGAGAAATGAAGAATATAGTTTTCAATAAGTACTATTTCTCAGGCTCCAATAACTCAGTTGTGGTGTTAATGTGGGATGTTGGAACAGAAAAAAAGACACTAGTGGAAAAAATTGGTGAATTTTGAATGAAGTTTGTAGTTTAGTTAATAAGAATATACTGATGTTAATTTCCTATTCTTGATAATCAGACTATGGTTATGTAAAATGTTAACTCTAGGGGAAGCAGAGTGAGGGATAAGGGATACAAAAGCACATTCTGTACTAGTTTTGCAACTTTTCTGGAAATTTAAAATATGCATATAAAGAAAGAGAAGCTTAGACTCTGGTTGGTGGCTCAGTGGATAGGTGCCGGCTTGCAAACCCAAAAGGTTGCTAGTTGGATTCCCCAGTCACAGCACATAATCAGGTTGCAAGCCAGGTCTCCAGCCAGGTCCCCAAGCTGGAGGCAGGTGAGGGGCAGCCATACATTGATGTTTCTCTCCCTTTCTTCCTCCCTCCCTTCTCTTCTGTCTAAAAATAATGAATACAATCTTTTAAAAAATTAAAAAATAAAACAAATGGAAATTTATTTTAAAATAATTGCTTTGAACATCATTAGTCTAAATGCACCGATTAAAACACAAAAACTTCTGTGGAAAACAGTATGGGGTTTCCTTAAAAAACTAAAAATGGAACTGCCTTTTGATCCAGCGATTCCACTACTTGGACTATACCTAAAGAATCATGAAACACCAATTCAGAAGAACCTGTGTACACCTATGTTCATAGCAACACTATTTACAATAGCCAAGTGCTGGAAATAGCCTAAGTGTTCATCAGTGGATGATTGGATCAAAACACTTTGTTACATTTACACAATAGAATACTATACAGCAGAAAGAAAGAAGGAACTCCTACCCTTTGCAACAACATGGATGGAACTGGAGAGTATTATGTTGAGCGAAATAAGCCAGTCAGTGAAGGACAAATACCATATGATCTCACTCATTACAGGACAATAATGAACAAAACTAACAACAAGCAAAACAGAACCAAATATATGAATACAGCGAATAGGCCTTCAGTGGTCATGGGGAAAGGGGTTGGGGGGAGGGGGGAGGCAGAGGCAAGGAAGGGGAGCAGCTTAGACAAGAACCTAGTATAAAGGAACCATGGACATGGACAACAGGTGGAATTGACTTTGTGGGGAATGGGTGGGTGGGGAGGAGGACAGAGGGGAGCAAAAAGGGGATGGATGTAATACAACAACAATAAAATTAAAAAAGAAAAAAAATACAAAAACTTTCAAAATGGATCAAAAGAGAAAAAAGAAAAGAAAAGCTCTCTGATCCCTGTCATATTGGTTTTTTATGGAGGCTTTTACATGGGTATAATTGATTACATAATTGACCATTGGTGATTGAACTAAATTCTTAGTCCCTTTTCCCTCCTTGAGGGTGGGAGTGTGGGACTGCAAATTTCATCACTCTAATCACATGGTTAATTTTTCTGGTGACCAGGCTCCATGTTCAGGTGACTTAGAGGCATTACAAAAGTCACTTTATTAATGTAACAAAAGACACCTTCATGACATTAAAAATTCCAAGAGTTTTAGGATCTCTGTGACAGAATGGGGGGAGGCGATGAAGACAGAATATGTTTATATTTCTTATTATAAGTCATAATATTGCACCTAAATAAATGAAAATATGTTCATAGATTATCAGGCTTGATTGTGTTAAAATATCAGTTCTCTAACCAATTGATCTATAGATTAAACAAAATGTCAATAAAAATAACAGCAGTTATTTTGTAGACAACAAAATTTATATTGAAAAGCAAAGTAACTTGGATAGACAAAACAATTTTGAAAAAAAGTAATAATATTGGTGGGCTCACCACTGCCTGATTTTAAGACTTAGTATGAAAGCTAATAAAGTATGGTATTGGTGAAACGATGGACACATAAACCACTGGAACAGAATAGAGTCTGGAAATAGACCCTCACAACTACAACCAACTGACTTTTGACAAAGGTGCAAAAGCATTCAATTGATGATGGAGAGTTATTTCAATGAATGGTGTTGGAACAGTAGACATCTGTGTGCTAAATCTCACACCTTATGGAAAAATTATCTCAAAGCTAAAAGTAAAATTGATAGCTAAGAAATCTCTGGAAGAAAACATAAGAAAAAAGTATTTGTCACTTTGGATTAGGTGAAGAATTTTTAGATATTGCACCAAAAGGACAATTTGTGAAAAGCAAATTGAACTGCCATCTTCTCTTTCTCTTCTTATATAAACTTCTCAAAAGTCTAATTCATTTCTACTTCTTCATCTACCATTTATCAACGAAACTAATGTAATCAGCTTTCTGCTTTTATACCCTACTGAAAATTCTCCTACTATGTTTTATAAACTTGCTAATTATCAAACATGACAGGGCATTTTCAGTTCTTTTCCAATCGAGCCTCTTTGCTTCCTGTTAATAATTTCCTCCTTGAAATTCCTTTCTTCTTGTCTTCCATGATACTATTCATCCTAACAGTTTATCTGTTTTCCCCTCAGCTCTACTCTCATGGTTACAATGGCAAAATCATAATGGAAGGATACTTATAATATATTTAACTCTCATATGTAGTTCCGATCAAATGTCTCAGCATTATCTCAAACTCCACATGTCTATTTACACTCTTATTCTTCCCCCAAATCTCCTCTTCCTTTTTTTTTTTCATTCTGTAACTCCTTTGTAAGCAGTACAATCATTTATTTGCCCAAATAGAAAGCTGGTCCTCTCTCTCTCACATCTTATATTTTATCAGCCACCAAACCCTGCTAAATATTTTTGGAATACATTCTCCCTTTTTTCCAAGCTCAAGCCCTCAATATTTCACATAGACTAGTATAATGCAGTACTGTTTTCTCTATCTGCAATAGTATACTCCTCAAATCCACCTCACCCCAATTTAAATGATCTATCTAAAATGCAAATCTAACCCTGTCATTACTTTGCTTAAAATTCTTCAAGTGCTCTCTTCACCTCTAAATCCATTATATGCAAAAATTGGCTCTGTTATCTAGCTACTGCTTGCCTTTTCTGCCATCTTCCACTCCTTTCTTCACTATGCTTCAGTGATACAGAAATGTTTACATTTCCTCCATACATGTTTTTTTCTATTCTTTATGCTTTTACTTAGGTCATTCTTTCTTCCTGACTTCTAATTCTTTAAGACTCGGTTTAGGAATCCTTCCAGGATCCCCCTGGGTTGGAATAAATACATTCTGTCTGCTGTCCCATAATACCCTGTGGTATAACTATCTTTCATGGCAGGAATCTTTTTGATCAACTAGATTGTGTAGTATTTCAAGACTTTATCTTTAATTCATTCTTGTATCCACCACAATTAGCGTGCAACCTGCTATTCAGTGAATATTTGAATGAGCAGTTGTTGTTAATTCTGTGAAGCTGATCTCATCAAAGTTACCAACCACTAATCAACTTTATTCTATAATAGGTCTCATTTCTTGGATGTTAAAAGAGTATAAAGCATGATGTACTGGATTTGAAATAAACTACCATTTCAAAATATAATAAGGGCAAGAACTCAACCAAGAAAGTATTTTCACCTTCTAAATTTTTATCCATGAATTTGGTGTAGCAACCTGGTCAAATAACTGATAATGTTCCATTGGTAATAGAACTGTTCTGAAGTTTAGATGATCCACTGTACAAACCAACCTTTATTGAGTATACGATTTGATTTAAGAACAGAATACAAAGAAAAATGAGTGGTTCTCAAAGGAGATCACACTTTCCTGGGACTAAAGAGAAATGAGCAAATAATTTAGAGGAGTGCTTTATTTTGGCTATGGGGTAGAGAGGCAGAGTTAATGGATATTTTTTCTACTGTATGCCTGTTTAGCATCAATCTGTTTCTAGTACAGTCTTACCACAGCAAATCAATGCATTGCTCAGTAGGAAACTAGCTAGGGACTATGCATAGGTAAGGAAAATAAATTAAACGGCTACTGGGAAAAGAAAAACAAACAAAACACATGAAACAAAAGCACAAACCCAAAATAAAAACAGATTATCCTAAATGAAAAACAACCTGAGTGAGCATGGCTTACAGATAGTGAGTCAGTAGCCATCACTTTTCTAGATGAAGAACAGTTCCTGATTCACCAGTTATAATTATGGTAAAGAAGTGCTTGTTCTGGCCTTGGCTGGGTAGCTCAGTTGGTTAGATTGTCGACCTGATATGCCAAGCCAAGTGAGTTGCAGCTTTGAGCCTGTCAGGGCACGTACCAATGAATCCATAAATAAATGGAACAACAAATTGATGTTTCTCTCTGTTAAGTCAATTTTTAAAGAAGTGCTAGTTTAACTATAAAGGCCCTGAATTAAAGTATTAATCGAGTCTCTACTTTGGACCTTTTTTGGAAGCATGAGTTATATTCTAGGATTGAAACAGTCATCATAAACTCCATGCACAAGAAATACAAAAGATGGATAATTCTTCTGCTCTCTTTTTCTAAAAGACAATTATTCAGCTCTGTCACCAGGCATCACATTTCTCTTTCAATTAGGTCATCTCTGCAGAGCAAGGAAAACACATGTTCATTCATTTTGCCCATAAGCTTGAAGAACTGTTACATAATCTTTTAATTGTCTATTCTGTTTTAATTTGAAGAAAAAATATTATATAGCAGACAATTGTTTTCCATTAAAAGATCTTTCTTTAAATAATATCATTTATGCAAAGTCAAACAATTTGTCTTCATCATACAGGCAAATTGATTTGTGACGCAATTTTTTTTAGATCAAGCAACCAACCTGAAATTGTTCATTAGTTAGTTCTAGATAAAACTACCAGGATTCTTTTTAAAATCCACCTCTTTTCTATATATTATATGCATAATAAACTTTTAATGAAATCTCTTTTTAGGAAAAGGAAGGTTTAGTTCTGGTAACCACCAGCTCCCATATTTCCTATGTGTCAAGGTTAACGTTAAATCCCTGATTGATGCCCAATTTCAAATACCTATGTCAGTGTATCAGAGTGTGACATACATATTTCCCCCCTCACCTATCCTCCAAATGAACTGTGTCTCCTCACCATTTGTCTTAGTAACTACTTCTCATTTATAGAATGTGTTATGTTTTTCTAAGCAGTCATAATTTTCTATAGAAAGAATTTAGAGAATGATATATTTTTAAAATATTTTAAATAATGGATAAAATATTTAGATGGTATAGAATTCAAATGGTACTAGAGAGTATGATAAAAAGCAAGTGTCTCTCCACCCCTTCACTAGCTAGCCACCCAATTTCCTTCCTCAGACATAATTGCCAATAGTAGTTATTTGTTTACCTCTAGAGAAATGCATGTATGAGCATACAGGCATAAAAATACATCATGGAACTTTATTTTACCTTTAATTTTTATTTAAAATTGAGCTATAATTGGCATGTAATATCCTATTCAGTTCAGGTGTACATCATAGTGACAGGATATTTATTGTGGTGTGAAAAGATAACCACAATGAGTCTAGTTACCATTTGTAACCATGCAAAGTTATATGATGTATTATTCACTATATTTCTTATGATGTGCATCATCATGGAATTTTAAAGATAAACCTTAGAAATAATAAATATTCCACATTATCTTTTCTTATCTGTTACTCAATTGCATTTAGAACATTCCTTCCATTAGACTATCAGTTTCTCAGTAGCAGATACAGTAGGTAGTCTTACTTATCTGTCTGTTTTCAATGTTATGTAACATTTTGCCATTATAGAAAATATTTATTCAATTAACATTTGGAGAGTTTAGACAAAACAAAACAAAACAAACAAAAAAACCCTTATTACCCAGCAATGTTTGAGAAGGTAAAGTCATGTAAGATAGTGCCTAAATATTTGCCCAGTCAATGGTAGATATAGTGATGATACAAGGATGCATTTATAATTGTTTCTTTGTCTGTATTCCTATGCTATTTCAGGTCCCTTATTACATCTTGCTTTAGGTATGGTAGCTCTCCCCATCCATCTTCCATTCTTCACTCCGTCACCTAAGACTCCTATATATTCCCTATATATTGGAGTTATTCTCATAACTCCACAGATTTAATCATCTTGCTACATAAACATAAACATATTCCTAAATTCCAAAGGCTCCTACTGCCTACTGATATAAATGTCAAACTCATTTGTTCAGCAACCCACTTGCAGTATGACTTCAAATTACATTTTTAGTGTTATCTCCAGGACTCATGTGCCCACTTCCACCAAAGGGGCTACTGCATTTCCCCCAAACAAAAGTTGGTAAGGTCCAGTATAATTTGAGAAGATATAATGCATTTTTCAAGAATATTAATCTCTTTCATGGGAAAATAATATTTTTATAATCGATAGTTTAATTTTAAGTACCCAATGTTCATTTTTTTAATTAAAAGTTTCAATTATAGTTTACATTCAATAATATTTTGAATTAGTTTCAGGTGTACAGCATAGTGGTCAGACAGTCAGTCATATACTTTACAAAGTGATCCCCTGATATTTCAAGTACCCACCTGCTACCATATGTGGTTGATGTTATTGACTATATTTCATGTACTGTACTTATCCCCAAGACTATTTTGTAACTACCAATTTTATAGTTCTTAATCTATTCATCTTTTTTACCCAACCAGCCAACCCTTCTCTCCTCTGGCAAACATCAGTCTATTCTCTGCATCCATGAGTCTGTTTCTATTTTATTTGTTTATTTTCTTTTTTAGATTCCACATATATAAAAAAATCATATAGCATTTGTCTTTCTTTGTCAGAGTTATTTCACTTAGCCTCATACTTTCTAGGTCCATACACACTCTTATAAATGGTACAATTTTATTCTATTTTATGGCTGAAAATATTCCAATATATGTGTGTATCACCACTTTATTATCCACTTACCTACATTGGGTATTTAGGTGCTTCCGTATCTTGGCTATTGTAAATAACACTGCAATGAACATACATCCTTTCAAATTAGTGTTTTGGGTTTCTTTGAGTAAATACTCAGAAGAGGAATCTCTGGATCAAAAGGCAGTTCTATTTTTAAATTTTTGAGGAATCTTCATGCTGTTTTCCATAGTGGCTGCACCAGTCTGCATTCCCACCAACAGTGCACAGGGTTCCCTTTTCTCCACATCCTCCTCAACACTGTTGTTTGTTGAGTTATATATGACAGCTATTTTGACAGGTGTGAGGTGATAACTCATTGTGGTTTTAATTTGCATTTCTCTAATGATCAATGATATGTATTCAAGTCTTCTACCCACTTTTAATTAGATTGTTTTTTTTAGGTGTTGCATTATATAAATTCTTTATAAAATTTGGATATTAACCCCTTATCAGATGTATCATTAGCAAATATGATCTTTCATTAGGTTATCTTTTCATTTTGTTGATGGTTTCCTTTGCTATGTGAAAACTTTTTTGTTTGATATAGTTCCATTTCTTTATTTTTTCTTTTGTTTTCCTTGCCCAAGGAGCTATGTCAGAAAAAAATATTGCAAAGTGAAATGTCAGCAGTTTTACCTTAGCAGTGTTTTTATCTTCCTAAGGTCTAACTTGAATATCAAAGTCTTTGATGGAAATGGAAAATCTTGATTCAGGAAATATTATTATTATTATTATTATTATTATTATTATTATTATTTTGGTGCTCAGATTAGGAATAGAGTCCAAGCATTTATTCTAAAATCATCTGCCTGGTTTTCATAATTGATTTAAAATTTGGATTGTGTGTATATGTTCTAAGCCAGAAGAGGTGCTTAGTACTATTGCAATTTTCATTTATATTGATTATTGCTTATTTAAACTCTTTTAGTTTATGATTTACAATAAGTCAGACTATATACTGCCTATCACAAAATTGGCACATCTCTTAGTATACCTAAAATCAGTCATATCAAGAAGGTTTATCACTTATTTTAACAGGTAGAATATCAAACTAATCAGCCACAAGTTACACAGCATAGCTGTGATATATGAGACATCAACAGAGAAAGCCAAAGCTGGGTTGTAGTGTTAGACATATAGAAAGGGTATTGTTTGTTGGCTTGCTTGTTTATCTGGGTATAGAATTCTGGGCTGGATTATTTTAAATATGCATAAAAACCAGTGGGTTTTAGGCTATATCTACCTCCAGTGAAAAACACAATTACTCAGGAGTAAATTCAAATATTTTATTTCTGAAGGGTCAATATGTTTACTTTGGGGCACATTGATGGTGAAACTAGGCAGTAAAAAATAGAGAAAATGTATAGCCCTGTTTGCTAATTCAAGGTATGCTTTCTGCAAAAGTTCTAGGTAGGTTGATTAAGGTCACGGAACTGTGCATACCAATATCTTTTACATTTATGGATAGATTAGGTTAAATTTTTTTTGTTATATGCTCTTTTTATACTCATCAAACTTATAATAATGTATTGTTACTTTTATATTATAAAATCTATGAAGGGAGAGCATTCAGCTGTTGTTTCTGTCTGTACTTCATTGCCTGTCACATTGCTGTGTTTTGACTAGACACACATTTATATTTTAAATTCAGTTATAGCTGAGGCACTGAAGAACAGTATAGACACTGGGCAAAGAAAATAATGTTTGTCAAGTACCCTTCACCCTTCCCCAAATACTGCCCCCATCACACACTCTTGAAAACAGTGAGCAACTTTATCATTCAATTTAAAGGACAAGATGAAATACTCAGTTCTAAATGCTGGGAATGAATTAACAGTACCATGGGAAGATCTTTAGCTCTGACAGGGAAAGATTCAGTGTTTCAAACCAGCAAAGCAGAAGGTAACTCTAAGCACAAACTACTTTTTATTTCTAATCCCTAGATATCTCACAATAGAAAAAACAACATTTGAAGAACATATATTTGGCAACAAAGTAATTACCATTTGGTTGAAAAGGTAATTCTCCTCTCAGGCAAATTTTTGTTGTTTTGGGCTAAAGTAAATTAAAAATTAACAGACTTGTTAATCTCTATTTAGACATAACAGATAATTATCAGCTTCATTTTTCCCCCTTGGAGATCTTCTTCCTAGAACCCACTGTCCCCTTCTTCCTTATTGGCAGGTTTCTGGGTTTGCTGCCAAGTCCTCTCTTGAAACTTCCCTTTACTATCATCCTGGGAATTTCTTTCATTCCTCTCCTGTGTGAAGTAATTTCTTTTCTGGAGCTCATGCTTTCCTCTTTCTTGGTTTGTTCCTCATTTGATGGTGCACATCCTCTAGTAGCTTTTGGATAACAACGACCTGAGAGGTACATTTTTTTTTTAGTTTTTACCTTTCTGAAAATGTTTTTATACAAATGTTGCAGTAGCTTGGCTTTGCATAGAATTTTAAGTTCGAAATAATTTTCTTTCAGAATTTTGAAGGCAATGTCTTCTTTTAGCTTCCATTATTGTTTTTTTTTTTTTTTTAAATTAAAGATTCTATTTATTATTTTTCAGAGAGAGGGGAAGGGAGAAAGGCAGAGAGGGAGAGAGACATCAATGTATGGTTGCCTTTCACCTGCCTCCAGCTACGGGGACCTGGTTGGAGACCTGGCTTGCAACCTGGTTATATGTCCTGGCTGGGAATCGAACCAGTGACCTTTAGGTTTGCAGGCTGGCGCCTTATCCACTGTGCCACCAGCCAGGGCCTCCATTATTGTTTTAAGTGCAATGATGTTCTCATTTCAAATCTTTTCTAAGTGCACTGTCTTTTTTTCTCTAGAAGCTTTTGGAATTATCCTCAGATTCCCTGCGTTCTGAAGTTTCATTATAACATTGGACACAGGTCTTTTATTCATTGTATCGAGCACTTCTTCGATTCTTGAAGAAACTTGTGCTCTTCAGTTATGGGAAATTTTCCTTGATTATTTCTTTGACCATTTCTCTTTGTTTTTTTTCCCCCCTTCTCTCTGTATCTTTTAATTCTCAGATAATAGACATCTATAATAAGTCTAATTTTATTATCTTTTCTGTTGTCTATCTTTTTTACTTTTCCCACTAGATTTCCTCAATTGTTTTCTAATTCTTGTATTCATATTTTCCATTAAGTAAGTAGGATTTTATCCATGCATTCTGAAATTAACCTTCAACACATACAATCTTATATTTTATTAAGATATAGTAACTCTTAATCAGATACTTTGTATTTTAATCTTTACTTCTGATAGCAAAAGTAGTACATGCTAGATTTTTCAAAACCTCAAAGAACACCAGGAATATAAATAATAGAAACTGATACTCTAATCCCATTACCCAGTAAGAAGCTATTTTAATATTTTTCTATGAAATTGAAATGGGTATGTGTTCATGTGTATGTATGTAGGTACATCATGGATACTATTTTGTGACATAGAAACAATGTCTCAGATCTCAGATATTTTTAAAATCTCAATTTTTAGAAATGACTGCACAACATTAAATTGTGTGAATGTACTATTATTTAACTATTTTGTTATTGAAGGTTATCTAGATTTTAATTATTTTTTGCTTATACAAAAATTCTGCAGTGAAAATCCATATGCATATATCTTTGTATACTTGTATGATTATATCTGGGATAATTTCCTAGAATCACCATAAGTGGGGTATTTTTAAAGTATTTGTTTTTCAACTATGGGACATTTATACAATGGGATACTACTGGACTGTACAAAAGAAAATTTCACCCTTTGCAACAGTATGGATGGGCCTGGCAAGTATTATGCTAAGTGATGTAAGCCTATCATAGAAAAATAAATGCCAGATGATTTCACTCATATTTGGAATCTAGTGAACTAACAATCAAAATAGAGACAGACTCATAGATAGAGAACAGGATGACAACTAGCCTGGGGGATAGAGAGATTGAACAAAAAGGATAAAGGACTCATGGACATGGACAACAGTGTAGTCATTGCTGGAGGGGAGGGATGTATATGGGGACTAAATGGTAATGGAAAAAATACAATAAAAACTTTAAAATAATAAAAAATAAAGTATTTGTTTTTAAGTTGCTGGGGTATATTTAGGGTGTCACAAAGATGACTCTTTATTCTATAGTCAGCATTGTACTTACTCCTGATTTCTTACTAAACAACAAGCAGTTGCAATAATTACCATCTTAACTGATTATGAATTGATTGCAGAGCCTATAGAATGTAGGCAAATAAAGGTAAAGACAGAACAAATAAGCCATGGCGTGACCAGCTCATTGTCCTTTTTTTAATGGTTTTTTTATTATTGTTATATTACATTCATCTAAATTTTCCCCCTTTACTCTCCCCTTCCCCACCCTCCCTATCCTCATCCCTCCAGGCAATCCCACATGTCCTCGTCCATGGGTCATCCATGCTTGTTCCTTGACTAAACTGTTCCCCTTCTTTGTGTCCTTTTCTCCCCTCCCCCTCCCCTCTGCACACTAAAATTGTGTTCCTTGTATTCATGTCTCTGGTTCTGTTTTGTTTGCTTATTTGTTTGTTCATTAGTCTCCTGTATTAAGTGAGAACATGTGGTATTTAATTTTTGCTACTTCTGTTTTTCACTAATCATGATACTCTCCAGTTCCATCCATGTTATCACAAATGGTGTATAGTTTATTATCAAATATATGAAATACACATCTCTGCATTTAGATGCTTCATCAGCCTAGAAATAAAACACAATGAGTTGTCAAGAGAATGGGAGTAGGAATTGTCTATTTCCCAGGTTACTCCCTAAGAAAGGATGTATCAAAATTTGTGGATCATTTCTTTGCAACTTTTTAGAAAGCTTGCATTTTTTACGGTGTTAAGGCACCACTCACGGACCAAAGGTTGTTCTTGATTCCAAAAATTCCTGGTCTATCTCAGTGATTTTCAGATAGATGACATTTTACACTCATGCCAGGAACTCAAGTTTCTGTTAATGTATTTTTCCATTTCTAAAGTACGTATGAAGTGCTAAAGTAGTTATAAGTATTACTTGAGAAACAACTAGTGAATATTGTTTCTAAGCATACTGAAAGCATAATGGGTTATAGAAATCTACATAAATTTATAAGTAAAATGTTAAACTGTTCTCTTTATAATGTGTGAAATGATAAACTATTTAGGAATAGTTTTTCTTCAGCATTTAGAGTATGGTAGTCTTTAATAATGGTCATTTTCTACATTTATTGTGGTATTTAGAAACATATTTGAGAATAATTAAGCTTAAAAAATAAAGAAAACTTTCAGAATCCTATTTAATATCAGTTGAGTTGCATATAGTAGGTAGCAAGTGTTGAAAGTGGTGGTAATGAATGAAAATGTATATAGATACCACAATGTTTATTAGTTACAATCCGTGTATTGTTAGGGGAAAGTGATATTATTTGGGAACATACTTTCTATATGTTCAGGATGATGACCTAAAAATGCCCAAATGTCCCATCTTGTCTCTACCAGAGAAAAGGTGCTATACAGTTTTTTAGGTTTTGGGACTGAGCCCTTTGGTTATTTTCTTTGCCTGACCATATTCTTCTTTTAGAAGAAATGACCTAAATCATAGTTATCCCATGATTATTTGTTACTCTTATATAATGATATTTTAAAAAGTCTTCTTTTTACTCCTTCCTGACATTTACCTGTTTGCCTCTCTGTAGAGCTAAACCCACGTTTAGGCTCTGGCCTGCTATTGACTTCAATTAGTCACTTTAACTCTCTAGGTTTTACTGTCCTTATCTCTATTGTAAAACATTTAAACAAAATAATCACTATAGGCTCTTGTAGTTTTATATTTTGAGATTGTAAAAAGATCAATTCCTCCATAACCCTTTAATGGTTTTCTACTGCACTATAAATTAAATCAAAACCTCTTTCCTATAAGTCCATACAATCAGCCTTGCCTCTGTCTCTGACTTTTATCTCATGCTGCTCTCTTAAGCTCACTGCAAGCCAGCTATATCAACTTCTGTCCTTTTAGAGACCAGCTCAAATATCACCTTCTCAGAAAGATTTCCCTTGACCCCTTTATTTAACTAAAACCACCCCATGGAAGTTGCTCTGGCACTATCATATTTCCTATTAAATCTCTCTCGAACTCTTGATCACAACCAGTTAGTAGCTTTGTTTTTTTCCCTCATGCCAGTTTAGTATGCTAGTTCCATGGAGATAGTACCTGGTTTATATTATTTATCCCTGTGTCTCCAGTGCCAACACAGTTCCTCTCACACAAAACATGTTAAAATATACTTGCTAAACGTTTATTGTTGGAAAGAGACTGATAAGGGTAGAAATGATATATGAACCAAGAAGCAGGGGCCAAAAGAGGCCCGGTGGTATATTGTGGTGTTTACAATTATCAATGAAACCCTATGGTCTACTTATAACAACCACACAGCCAAACAGTCAATCTAAATTGATGTCCCGGGTAGGTCTGGTATAAACCATAGGGAAAAAATTTCAGTATTTGATGGTTCTTTCTCAGGAAGATAGTCCTGTTCAGATGACTAAAAATGCCTTAGTGTACTTATAGGTCCCTGTTGTTCTCTAACCATGACTTTCTTCTTTTACCTCTTCTCAAATTAGGCTCCAGAGATAGTAATATTAAGAAATCTGAACTGAAGTGGACCCTAGGGTAATTTCAGGGAAGAAAGAGTCAGGGTGAGGTTTGGATCATATCAAATATTTTATTACTCAGCTTTTTGTTGTTACTGTTGTTACAATAGTACTAGTGTATAAGGCAGAGAGAAACTACTGGAAAAGACTCCAGAATTTAGGATTTAATCAAGTATCTATCTGATTTAACTAAAACCCTAGAAAGAGTTTAATAACTTTTTTCAAAAGTAATAAAAGGAAATTAATTTATATAAAAAGAACATATATATTAGGATCCCAGAGGCCCAAGTTTAGGCTGTGCTTTTAGCTATTTCAACTTATTAGGCCTTAGTATTCTTATATAATAAATAAATAAATAAAATAATGATTGTGGTCTCTTTCAGTTTAATATTTTATGATTTTATGATATGGATCAAGTACTAATATTTGAACCGTGATCTTTGCCTTTTAAAAATTTGCCCCTTGACACTGTATTTTGGAATGAGAAAGTATAATGTCAGAACTCATAATGGAGCTCAGTATTTAGAAAAAAGAGACCATGTTGCATACATACTCTTTATAATGCTTAACATATAGCCAACCCCAATTCCTTGGGTGCTATAATAGAATAAGGTTCAAGTTATGGCTTATTTAGGCCTATTTAACCTGTCATGATAGAACACCTTTGGATAAGTATATTTTCCCCTAAAAGCACACCTACCACAGGTACAATGTATAACTAAAATAAGATAATCATGTCCCATTTATTGGAAAGAGAACTAAATGGCCACTGGCAATAACTGGATTGATTCTCAGGGAGAAGGTCTTTTTCCTTTTTCCCTAGCTATCCAACAAGAAGAGTTTTATTTTAGTATTGCTTTTGCCACTATCTACATTTATATGGATAAATATGATTGACTGTTAGGAAAATCACATTACAGCTACGTTTTTCTACTCTGAACAAAGTGACCTTTCTCATTCCCATTCACCTGCTGTCCTCCATGTGTCATAGAGGAATCAACCATCAAGTGAGAAATGAGTCATCTAGTCAAAGAAAATGCAGCCTGCTAGGACCCATTCTTCTTCTTCTTTAATGATTTTATTTATTTATTTTTTAGAGAGAGGAGAAAGGAAGGAGAAGAGAGGCAGAGAAACATTAATGTGTAAGAGAAACATCAGTTGGTTGCCTCTTGCAGGCCCCCAACTAGGACCTTGGCTTGTACCCTAGGTATGCACCCTGACTGGAAATCGAACCAGTGACCTTTCTGCTCACAGGCTGGCATTCAGTTCACTGAGCCACACCAGCCAGAGCAAGACCTATTCTTCTTTTACTTAACTCACATTAGCTTGGAAGTTCAACTACATTGATTAGGTGGGTTTATTTACTCAGACAGCATATGGAGATGAATCTTATTTTATAATGCTTTATGTAAATAAGTCATATTAATCAAGAAGCACTACAAACTTTTAATTGCTTTGTGTGATATCTGATATGGACAGCATACTCACCACATGCTTATGTATGGTAACAGCTGGAAGACAGAGGCAGCATAGTTGAAAAAATCCTAATCTACAAGGATGAACTACAAAGTTAAAGCAGTCCTGAAGGTACAGGATATATACAAATATGATATGGCTACACAGTGATTTGTAGATTTTAGAGTTTTTTTCCATATTTTTCTCATTTGAATCTCATTACCTGGTAAGTTAGCAAGATAGGCATTATGATTATTTTTTAGAGATGAAATAAGTGTCTTGCTGTTAATAGACAATCAGTGGTAAATAAAAGTAGGGGCACACTTGGGAATTTATTTTTTAAATTTATTGTTGTTAGCCCTGGCTGGTGGCACAGTGGATAAGGCACCAGCCTGTGAACCCAAAGGTTGCTGGTTCGATTCCCAGTCAGGGCACATAACCAGGTTGCAAGCCAGGTCTTCAGCCAGGTCCATAGCTGGAGGCAGGTGAAAGGCAACCATACATTGATGTCTCTCTCCCTCTCTGCCTCTCCCTCTCTGACTCTCTCCCTTCCCCTCTCTCAAAAAATAATAAATAAAATATTCAAAAAGAAAAGTTATTGTTGTATTAGAGTTGTTTGATTTTCCCTCATTGCTCTCCCCTGCCCCATCCTTCCCATCCCCTCTCCCACAGTCAGTCCCCACCTCATTGTCCATAGTCATGGGTCTTTCATATTAGCTCCTTGACTAAACCCTTCCCCTTCTCTTCCCTTCTCTACCTCTCCCCACCTGCCCTTCTGGTCACCCTCAGTCTGAAGTCTCTGGTTCCATTCTGCTAGTCTGTTTGTTTTGTTCATTAGTTTCCTGTATTAAGTGAGAACATATGACATTTGTCTTTTCCTGCCTGGCTTATTTCACTAAGTATGATGCTCTCCAGTTCCAATTATGCTGTGATATGTTTACATTATTACATAATTTAAAATATCCCCACTAATTTATTTTCTATATATCTGGGTAGAAGTATGCTGGCCAAAAGCAAATAAATTTTGACACTGACTGAATTTTCAAGCAGCATGTTATTATAAAAGTAGGTTCTGTTTGTTTGGTATTCTAATTAACAAAATATAATATTAGGATTTTTGCTATATAAATGCTTTATTACAAGAATAAAAGATAGCTTTATGAAAGTTGTGTAATACTATATATTTTATTGCCTTTTGAGTATTGATTTGACACCTGTTCACCTTGGTTTAAAAGCTTGCATTTTACTTTGTATTCTGCTCATGCCCAACTAAGTTTAAGAATGCAAGCAAGGTATGAAGCATAAGCTATTTAAAAGTAAACTATTTGTCATTGGAGTAAAATTAGGTCATGGGATTTATGGTAGCCATCAGTTCAATGAAATGGGGTACCCTCCTTTGTATCTTTGTATCATTAAATTTTTTATGTTCATAGTTTCATTATCCATGCTTATTCCCATGTACTAGCTGCTACTTTATTCCACAAAAGGGGCATAATTTCTTGCACATCAGTTTATGAACAAAAATGATCAATATTTATTATAGCAAAATCAATACTTTGATTTATTTTCCATAGTTAATTAGGACCAAATTTGTATTCTGCTAATAAAAAATTCACTTTTTTAAATTCAAGAGAAACATTAGCACCTTTCTGTTATCATCCTTAAGCAGCTTTCTGGCATAATAATATTTTAAATTGGATGAACATCTCATGGAGTAATAAGACACCTAAATTTGTTAGTATTTCTTATATTGTAATGAAATAGTGATCATGACAGCCCTCCACATTCTTTACATTCATTAGGTCAGTTAGGCCTTATAAGAGAAGAAATAATTATCATCAAAATACTGCCTTTTACTCATTGTGAAAAATGTTCTAATTTAAATTTAATCAAGCATTATTGAGAATGCTAAGGGAATGTGATGTATCTATTTTGTAAAAACAGTAAAAACTTCCTATTTGCTGTGTCCAGGAATACTCCATCCAGAGATGGTTCAAAAGACTAGAGAGAAGCGTCAAGAAAACATATGATTTTAGCAGCTTAATGAAAGAGCAGAGCCTTTACTTAGGGAACTATAATTATAAAGACCTATAATCACCCTGCTATATCAGGACGGGGAATTCTCAGCACCTCACAGTAATTATCTGTGAGTATGAAAAAACTAAGAACACCTGGAGGTTCTGAGAAGGTGCATGACCTGAGACAGGGTCAGCTGCATGGCACTTGCACAGGGCCCAGGGCTCAGAAGAGCCCTGAACTTAGCTTGAAACACTTCACAGTTTCTGAACAAGGGGCCTCACTTTTTTTTTTGCTTCGGATCCCACAAATATGTAGCCAGCCTTGACTTGAGGCCACCTGAGAGAACAACTTTTGGATGAGGTAGCTGGTTAGGTACTGTGACAAATTCCCCTGACTAGCAGCTTTGCCAGTAGGGCATTGAGTAAAGTATAGATTAGAGAGCAATGCAGACTGGGTCTTCCTCCTTGGGGGGATATTAATTTGGAGAATAATGAACATTTCTGAAGGACTTGTGAGGAGGAAGGGCAAAAGGAAGGGGATGGATGCTTCTTTTCTTTTGATACCCTGTGTCATACATTGTTTAAAATGGATTTACCAACTGGCTTTCTAAATCAGCATTCTCCAAACATTTCTAATTGCCCAGTCCTATCATTATAAAAACCTTTCAACATGAATCTTCCTAGTATAGGTTTATTAGATTAAAACTTACATAATTTATTTCTATAAAAATATGTTATATGTCAGCATTGTCAAATGGAAATGCAGTGTAATATTAAATGTTCTAGTAGCCAAATTAAAAAATAAAAAGAAACAAGTGGAATTAATTTTAATAATGTGTTTTAATTAAGTTTATATATCAAAAATATTTCACCATGACAGCAATATAAAATTATGAGATATTTTACATTTTAAAATTCCAAGTCTTTGAAATCTGGTGGACTGTATATTTTAAACTTTCAGCATCTTAATTCAGAGTAGCCATGTTTTAAGTGTTCAAAACCATTTGTGGTTAATGACTACAGTATTTGATAGTATAGTTTTATATATTTTACTATATATACAATATAAATTAAGGATGTATGAAAATGAATATAAAAGTTCAAGGTTCTAATATTTTCCCCTATATTTTAGTGGATGGCCTTGCAAATCCTCTGGGGTGTGTGAATCATACATTGAAAACTAGTGGTCTAGAGTACATGATTGGATTTACCATTTTCTAGGTTTGACAGTTTTGAAAGATAAAGTTTTTTATGTCATGGTTGATATTGATTCAAGTATTTAAAAACACACACACATTTATTTCAAGAGAAGAGAACATAATGCCTACCTCTTCTTGGAAGGATTGTCAGCTTTCACATTTAACAGGAGTGTATGGGATGAGATACATAGTATTTTTAAAGTAAATATTTTCCACAGTCCATGGTTTGGGGGGTGGGGGGAAAGAGATAAGACAGCTTTTAAGGTAGTTTGCATATCTGTGGCAAGCTGATAGCTAAATAATAGCCATGCTACCATCTCAAGGCAAGAGATGTACTTGACTTTCAGGATTTAGATGGAAAGGTGGGCAGCCCTGAGAGAGAGAAGCATGGTAGAAGTGGGTGCCATGATGTAGGAGGATGTCATGTGGGAAGCAGCAAAGCAGCTATCCAGTTTGTAGTCAGGATTCAGCCATGAGGCCTGGGCTTGTAAGAAAGTAGGCATGCTGCTATTTTGATTGTGCCCTCTCTAGCTAACTCCAAAGCCAACAAGGGCTCCGCCTTGCAGACCTGGACTCTATCTGGATTCTTGGAACTCAGAACATATGGAGAGGATACTCCCTTAGGACTTGTGCCTTTCCTGGACTTCACTATGATCCAGTGTGACATGGCACATGTATTCCTGGACTATTATACCAATGCTGAAGAAAGTATACCCCAGATCCTGAAGGAGAGAGCTGATGGTTAAGGGAAGGAAAACTACTGGGCTTGGTTTTGGTTTATAGCCTTTTGGGGAGCAAGGGAAGTGCTGGGTGTCATGGGAGAATAGGGCTCTGAGCTGAAGTGCTCTCAGCTCCCCCTTCCAAGGTTAGAATATTGTAAATAAAGACCTGTTTTTTCAACACTAATTGTTGGGTCACATGAATAAGCCCTGGTTTGCTCAGCAACATTCTGGCAGCCATCTTTGGAAAATACAGTCTACCACAATTTCTTAACTATTGTGTAAAGTTGAAGCTCTAGAAAGCTGCACTATACTTATCCACTGGCATATTGTTACATATGTCTGGGCACGTACATACTGAGGTCTGTCCCAAAAGTATCAGCCATGCAAACTGTTTTAATTATTTTGACATTGGTTTGATACTCTGGGACAGACCTTGTATTCCTCTTTGGGAAGCTCAGAAAGAAATGAAAAGAAAGCTGAGGTAGCAATACTTATATCAGACAATATAGACTTTAAAACAAAGGCTGTAAGGAGACTTAGAAGGGCATTACATAATAATAAGGGATCAGTCCAATAAGAGTATATAACTTATTAACATCTATGCACCTAACATAGGAGCACCTAAATATATAAAGCAAATACTAACAGGCATAAAGGGAGAGATTGACACTATTACAGTAATAGTAGGGAAATTTAACACCCCACTGATATCAATGGATAAATCATATAGACAGAAAATCAACAAAGAAATAGTGACCTTAAAGGACATATTACATCAGATGAACTTAATAAGTATGTACAGAACATGTTATCCCCAGACAGCAGAATACACATAATTTTTCATATGCACATGGAACATTTTCCAGGACAGACCACATGCTAGGCCACAAAACATGGCTCAGTAAATTTAAAATGATTGCTATCATATTGAGCATCTTCTCTGATCACAGCATTATGAAACTAGAAATCAGTTACAAGATGAAAACTGGAAAAAAACATAAACATGTGGAAACTAAAAAAAGCATGTTACTAAATAGCCAATGTGTTAAAGAAAAAGATTAAGGAGGAACTAAATGTCTTGAGACAAATGGTACCTTTATTTTAACAGGAAGTAACTATTGTTGAATCTTGATAAAGAAACTCAGTACTGTTTTTATTCTATGAAATATACTAGTAATGAAATTAACTATAAGTCATGGACCTGTTTTCTTATTAAAAATGTGGAGAAGTACTAAAATCTCTAAATTACTGTCACCTCAATATATGTGGTAAAAAATAAATTTTCTAAATTACAACACTACTTTTTTGTTTGTTTTAATTTAATTTAATTGTTGTTGTATTACATACATCCCCTTTTTCTTCCCCTCTGTCCCCTTCTTCACCCACCCACTCCCCATTAAAGTCAATCCCACTTGTTGTCCATGTCCATGGTTCCTCCATGCTAGTTCCTTGACTAAACTGCTCCCCTTCTTTGCCTCCTCCTCTCCCCTCCCCTCTGCCCACTGAAGGTCTACTTTTAATTAATTTTATTTTGACATACCACAGAATTGCCTTCTACAGGTAAAATGTTAAACTAATGATGAAATCTTTCTACAGTAGAAAAATGAATTACTAGAAAGTTCATTAATAATATGAAAGAAAATGTGTTCAACCATCTTTCAATAAATTTATTACAAATAATGTTTTTGGGCAGTGACAAGAACAAACAAGCTATCATGGAGATTTCTATAAACAGACAGTTTGGGAGATTTTAATTATACCCCATTTATATCTTTGACTGCTGTCTTCTATTTCTCAGCACGAAATTATTCTCTAGGCTAAATGTGGGGCCAAGAAGAGTCAATTCCTATCACAAAATTGCCAAGTGTGACCTAAAAGTACTAAGACCATGATTTAGAAGTAACCAAGCATCAAAGAAAATACATTTTGGGTAGAATTGACTGTCTTTACCTTGGAAAAACATAGCACTCAAATAGATTGGTAATATTCTGGGGTAGGATAAGGAAAATGCTTGCAAAACTCCTGGATAACTTGCAGCACACTCAGATATAAAAAATTTCTTAACTTGCTGAAGAAGCATTCTCCAGTGGATGATGTTTACCTGATTTAGCCCTCTAAGGGCTTCATATTCATAATTAGAAGATTCAAATAGGATTGATATAATCTAGATATTGACCTATAATTTTGGAGGTGTTTTGTAATTCTAGACTTTGTGGATATAACAAAGGGGTTTTTAAAAATAATTGAACTCTCAGAATTATGTGAGATTTATGTATATTTCTATATATAATACATTTCAACATGAATGTAAATAATAAACTATAACATATATGTGGAGCTAAAAGGAGAGATTTTGGTATAAAATTTTAGATTCGCTTTGGTAACTGGTGAAAATTATTTGCCAGGGTTGCTAGGGAGTTTTGTGTTTTCTGGCCTGGTATTGATTCCTAGAACATAGCATACTGATTCTTGCTTTTGAACCTTAGCTCATGCTTTCAACTCTTCCTGAAATGTTCTCAACCCCTTCACGCTAACCAACACACCCTCTTCAGTATTGCACAAATACTATGCATATCTAAAAATGTAGCTATCTGTTAAATATTTTATTCATCTTTGCAATTCCAGTGCCTAGGCATAGTAGTATTCAACAGAATGCATCCACTGTATTTGTAGTCAATTTCCAACATGGTGCTAGATGGCCTGCCTATTTAAACATTTCATTTTATGGTAGAACATTTCATCAGAATAATTAATTATAAAGGTACCAAATAAATCATATCTTAGTTTGCTACATCAACATTGAAATATCAGAAACAGAAACTAGGAAAAAGATCTCATTTACTATAGCAACAAGAAAAACAAAGTACCTATGAATAAACTTAACTAAGGAGGTAAAAGACCTGTACTCAGAAAACTATGGAACACTGAAGAAAGAAATTAAGGAAGATGCAAATAAATGGAAGCATATACCATGTTCATGGATTGGAAGAATTAACATCATTAAAATGTCCATACTGCCCACAGGAATCTATAGATTCAATGCAGTCCCTATTAAAATACCAATGACATATTTCTCAGAATTAGCAAAAATATTTCAAGAACTTATATGGAGCAAAAAAACACTCCTGAATAGACTCAGCCATCTTGAGAAGGAAGAACAAAGGAGGAGAGATCATAATACCTGGTGTCAAACTAAATTATGAGGCCAGTGTAATCCCAACAGCCTGGTACTGGCATAAGAACAGACACAGAGATCAATGGAACTGAATAGAGAGCCCAGAAACCCAGGTTTCTGTGGTCAATTAATATTTGACAAAGTAGGCAGGAACATAAAATGAAGTAAAAATAGCCTCTTCAATAAATGATGCTGGGAGAGCTGGATAGGTACATGAGAAGAAATGAAACTAGACCACCAACTTACTATAACAGAGTAGACTCAAGATGGGTAAAATACTTAAACATAAGTCATGGCACCATAAACATCCTAGAGGAAAACATAGAAAGTAAAATTTCAGATATCCCATGCAACAGTCTTTTTGCCAATATATCTTCTAAGGCAAGGGAAATAAAAGAAAGGATAAGCAGCCTAAGTGCCCATCAGTAAATACGTGGATCAAAAAAGTGTGGTACAACATTTATACAATGGAATACTATGCAGCAGAAAGAAAGAGGGAATTCCTAACTTCTACGACAGCATGGATGGAACTGGAGGATATTGTGCTTAGTGAAATAAGCCAGGTGGCAAAAAACAAATACCTAATGATCTCATCTATAACAGAAATGTAAGGAACAAAACAAACAAATGAGCAAAATAGAATCAGAGGCATGGAAACGAGGAACAGACTGACAGTGACCAGAGGTGAGAAAAGGGGGAAAGAAGGGGAAGGGTCTAGTCAAGAAACATGTATAAATGACCTATGGACATGGACAAAAGGGTGGGGATTTACTGTGGGAGAGGAGATGGGGTGGGCAGGGCAGTGGCAAGCAACAGGGGGAAAATTCAGACAACTGTAATAGAACAACAATAAAAAAATATTATCTTGCCATTTGAAAGCCACTGAAAAAGGTACATTCCTTTTAAAACCAGCCTGTCTATGAGCAATTTCAATTCTGGAGTCCTTTTGTTAAAGGTTAGGCATTTTCTTTGGTTTGATTTTGGAATGACTGTGTAGGAAGGGGAATGAGTAATCTAGTAACCAGGTCTGAGTTTTGTAGGGAGAGGCTATTGTTGGCTATATCCACATCTGACTCTTGAGTGGCTGAAACTAGGATTAAAGAAATTCCAAAGCAACTTAATAAACCTGTTCTCATTATTGCCAAGGACCAAGCTAACTTTCATGAGTTTTAAGTTCTTCAAAAAGAATTTTCAAAATATTAAAAGGATTCATATCTTTTTGCCACATGGTGATAGCAACATAAAGATAGTTGATATTTAAGACTTGCAAATATTCTACCTACTACTTTTCATTGTAGCCTCTTAGATTTCTTTTTGTCTTTTATTTTTCAGCAACTTTTTGCCTTTGTGAAAATGCTTACTTAAGTGTTTCATCAGGATGTTTTTAAGAAAAATATTATTGATGCTCAAAAGTTTAATAATAGGGGCCCTGGCTGGTGGCACAGTGGATAAGGTGCTAGCCTGTGAACCCCAAGGTCGCTGGTTTGATTCCCAGCCAGGGCACACAGGACCAGGTTGCAAGCCAGGTCTCCAGCCAGGTGCATAGCTGGAGGCAGGTGAAAGACAACCATACACTGATGTTTCTCTCCCTCTCTGCCTCTCTCTCTTCCCCCCTCTCTAAAATAATAAATAAAATCTTTTTAAAAAGTTATGATAATACAAATAAAAGTCACTGAAATTTAAGATAGCATAAGAGAACATTGCTTGTATCTGTATTTTAGGCAAAACAACTCTCAATTCATATTTTGGGAATTTTTGTATCAGATTTAGGCTCACTCTTTGTACATTTATGTAAAACTCCTGTGCTCCCTTTGAAAATAGTGATGGTAATTTAAATCCAAGTAGTTAATCACTGTCAACATTTACATCACCACCTGCCAAAAATACTAGTGAAGAACCTATATTCTTTTAAAAATAGAAGAAGGGATTGGGATAAACTTACAACAGAAAAAAATTATTGAAGCCTTTGAATTGCTTATCTTTTGCTCCAAAACAAATTACTCCAAAAATTGATGTCTTAAAACAAAAACATTTATTATGTCACTGCTTCTGTGAGTCCAGAATCCTGACATGGCTTAGCTGGGTTTTCTGGCTCATGGCCTCTTACAAGGCTGCAATCAGTTTGTTAGCAGAGGCTGCAATCATCTCAAGGCTCAACTGAGGGAGGTACCTGCTTCAAAGCTCACTTAAGTAGTTGTTGGCAGGATTTAGTTTTTCACTGGCCATTGGACTAAAGGCTTAGTTCTTCACTGGGTGTTGCCAGGGGCCAACACCTGAGCTTCTCAAAAGAGCAGCTCACAACATGGCAGCAGACTTTTGTCAAAGTAAGCAAGAGAATGAGAAAGGAAGAGCAAGATTGAAGTCAGAATCTTTATAAATCCTGATCTCGGAAGTGACATCCCATTGCTTTTGCTATATTCTATTCATTAGAAGTGAGTGACTAGGTCTAGCCCACTGTCAAGTGTGAGAGGATTAACAAGGGTGTGGATATAAGGAAGCAGGGATGATTTGGGACCATCTTAGAAGTTGTCTACCATCACTTTTATGGAAATATCTATTTTCCTAAGCTAGCTGGTTGCAGCAGAGGGACCACCTCAGATTGAAATGTACTGTTGATGTTTTCTTTCAATTAAAATATAGTAAAGATTAAGTTAAATGTGGCAACATGTGCCTGAGGCTATTAGAAATTGAGAAGGGGATCAAATAAATAAATGCAGATAGTCTTCCTTGTGCCTTCTTCACAGTTATGTACCATTTTCTTTTTTAAGTTTCACATGGCAAATTTTAAAAAAAGTTAAGGTAGACAAGGTTAATGACAACTGTCCATTGGGAAGGGTCCAGGGAAATAGATGTCTCAATGAAAGAACCAGAATTAGGAGTATGGGGCCTGAGGGAGAGAAACCAAATCACAATCTTAGTTTTAACATCTTGTTAAAAGACTTGTAAGAAACTATACAAACCAGGGATAATAAGTACATTCCAGGAATAAAATCTCTTAGAAAAACAAAGAAACTTTTACTCTTACAGTTTGGTACAACAGCATAATCCCATACGCTTATTGAGCTTTCCTCTGATAAGGTTCATGGACAGCTGTTCAAAACTATGTTATAATTTTTAAGATTATACTCATGGGATTGAAATTAGGAACCTCTTTTATAGCATGAGGTGCTGAAGTATGGTCAATAGGAAAATGCCATGTTATATTTAGCTTTTATAATTTGGTTAGAAACATTTTTATACAAGGATTCAAATAAAAATATTAGAAATTAGATTGCAACACTAGTCCAGAAGGATTTCTGTGATGAAGGTATCCTTACTGCTCTAGACCCTGAGTCCCATCATCTAGTTGTCTGGTTTTAGAGTTAAAAGAGTTGTAATAGATGCTGCTTCATGCAGTTCCTTTTCACTGAACTGATGCATTCATTTGCCAGCTGCTGTGAATGTCAGCTGCCAAAGGCCCATAGTTGTATCCTTCTCTGGAAGGAATTAACTTTGACAGAGGGGAACTGCCGTTCCTCAGAGACCAACACACCACCCTATGGGGTAGGGAACAGCCTTCATCCAGTGACTGACTGAAATGGAGGTACCAAAGCCTGGCTATCTTGTCTTGAGGCTAAATTCAAACATGGAACTTCCAAGGGGATCAAGCTGAAGTTAGTCTCCAGTTGACACAACATCTTTGCTTAGCTCTTCCCCTGCCCTGTCTTGTTTTTTACTTCTTTACAGAATCCTTCTGAGAACACCCCCTCAATAAATTACTTGAACAAAAATTTCTGTCTCAGACTTTTCTTCTAGGAACCTGATCTAAGACATGGGTCAATTGGAAATCAAATGGGAGACTGGCCATTCTTTTCAACATTAGAGTAAGAACCTACTTTCCTTTTAGGTTTAGAGCATTCTTTATCATTGTAATTATTCCCATGTGTGGAACTTCTTCCTCCCATATAAAATTATAGAATTGAAAAGTAGATAAAATCATTAATTGTAATACTTAGCCTTCTTGTGCATGAATCTATTTTCCTCCCTCCCTCCCTCCCTCCCTCTTCCTTCCTTTGTCCCTTCCTTCCTTCCTTCCTTGTCTTGCTTCAGAAAAGATTTAAGGGTGTCTAAAATATGAATAAAAATGGCACATGGTAACAGAGGTACCCAGAATACTCTTTACAAAACTCTCTAGGCCAGTACTTCCATGGCAAATACTGAATTCTCAATCTATATAGAAGTAGCAAATGGCCAACCCCCTTTACTGACATTCTTAGTTCAAGAAGATGGAAAACAATTAACAGAAAAAATGTAGATCTTTTAATTCCATATGTTTCACAAATCCTTTACCCTTAATTTATGTATCCCAGAACAAAACCACATTTTTAGAAAGAAAAGCAAAGGGGAGGTAGTCACTGCAGAGGACTTGTTCTGGAAGCTAGAGGCTCTGTGCTACTGTCTATTGAGCTACAGTCCTCATTCACTTTTAGTGTGTGCCTTTCAAATTAAGTGTTAACAATTGCTGACTTGCTCCCAGATACATGTAGGAGATATTCTGCAAAATTTATGTTTTCATGATCTGTAGATTTCCTCCCTTCCTCTCTCCCTCCCTCCCTCCCTTCCTTCTTTCTTTCCTACCTTCCTTCCTTCCTTTTTTTTTTTTTTTTGAGAAAAGATAGTTGCTCTTAATCTTGGTACATTTCTGACTGCCCTTTCCTTGCTGCATTTCATACTTTTTCCTATCATACATACTTTTTTATAGTACAACTCTTTGGGTTTTGCTAGAGTGGCCTGGTAAAAGCAACCATGGCTGAAACAGGTCACTTTATGTTTCTCTTATAGTAGAAAACCACTCAAAAGCACAAACACAAAATAGAGCTTTCTGTAAGAATCAAACAGGACTTTTGGGGTAAGTTTAAAATAGCTGTAATCATCTGACAAATACTCTATTTTTATGACATATCAGAAGTTCTCTGTGAGAAGAACTTTTTAAGTCAAGGATTGAATCTGATGTCCCTTTCATGATTTCTGTTGATTTCTGAAAACTATAAAGAGCTCCAAAGTTGCTCAAGAGCAAGAGACATTCATATTTGTCCTTTTGAGGCACAGGAGAAAGTAGACTTCTACTACCAATGGGCATTCTCATTTCTTCTTCCCCAATGGCAGCTATGCCACCTCCTCTCTGGATCAGCAGCTCCCCTAGGTACCTTCATAACCATAATGTGATAGAAGAATGAGTTGTAAATTCTGTATCTCATCCTAAAAAAATTAGAAAGGGACACAATTTTCAAATAAAAAAGTTTAATTTAAAAATATGCAAAGCAAAATATAGTGATACAGATTAATCCAAACACAATTGCCATTGTTTCCCTAAGGCAAAATTGAGATACAGGCACAGTTTATCCTTATCTTCCCCCTGTCTCTTTTCTTGCCACTCTTTGCCATGGGGAGTGTAGGTCCTCATGCTTTCCCTTGTCATGCAGAGTCTCTCCGTTACATTATACTATTCTGGCCTGCAGCCCTTTGACTCAGCCTCATACCTTATTTTCCCTTCTCTATCAAAATATGTACTTGGTTTGTGTTCTATGCTTTAATGTAACAATTTGACACATTAATTTATTTGAGTTTGTGGACTAAAGACTATTGGTGGTTTACTATTTTAACATCTTTTAGTTATGTTAACAGTCAGGCAGTGGAATATAACATTTTTTTAACTCAATGGGAGAATTGGTGCAATTTCAAAGCCTTCACTAGGTTGGTGGGAGCAAAGTTTTAGAAAGGGAGGCCAATATCTTTAATGGAGAGCTCACCTGTGTTGTTTACCTATTAAGTTTCCCCTATAAATATTGTCACTATTTTGGTAAGCACAAGAGAAACATGTTCAAATTCTGTAAGTACACAAAATAGGACATCTTCTATCAAGAAGAAATATATGCTTTTGTTAAAAGAAACTTTTCTACATTATGTTTCTTTGTGAATTATTTTTCATGGGCAAAAAGGAAAAATCTGTTCGAGTTGCCTCCAGCTTCAGAACCAGAGCATCCATTTTTGTTATACTTAATCAGCTCTGATCATTACTTTGAAAGCCTTCAATTTGTTAACCTATGTGCACAGCTTATCCTGCTGACTCCACAAGTAGCAAATCTCTCCATTTACCATGTGCAGTGTTTAATGCTTTGTTGGTTGCTGCATGCAACTATTCCGCCCCCCCCCTTTTTGGCAGGAACTGGCTGACTGCTGTTTCATCAAGGGAATGTGGTGGCAGCTTCAAGCTTAAAATATTTTGACATAATATAAGAGTGGCTCTCTTCACTTGACTTCAAGGCTGTCTTTTCCTTAGAAATGAATTTACTCAGGGTTGTAGTTTTGGGGGTTCTGCTGAATGGGGATTAAGTCAATTATTTATCATTTTTATACATCACTGGCAAAATGCATGAAAATTTACAATTGACTCAGAAGAGAACTGTCAGTGGAGCTAAAGCATTGCTTAACAGACATATTATTTTGTTATCATTGCAGCTAATACTTCTGCCTTGACTTGGCACTGAACAAGACAGAACCTGCTGCATATTTTGATACTGTAATATTTTCTACCTTCTGTACTTAATTACCATTTTCAAATTTCTATGATGAATCAATATCTATAAAATATTATAAAAAGTATTTAATGGACAAGCCATTAAAATGACATGACGGAGCCCTGGCGGTGTGGCTCAGTGGATTGGCACCAGCCTGTGAACCCAAAGGTCGCTGGTTCGATTCCTAGTCAGGGCACATAACCAGGTTGCAAGCCAAATCTCCAACCGGGTCCCCAGCTAGAGGCAGGTGAAAGGCAACCATACATTGATGTTCTCTCTCTTTCTTCCTCCCTTCCTGCCCTTCTCTCTAAAAATAATGAATAAAACCTTTTTAAAAATGACATGATGAATACAAAACATCTTCCCCCCAAAACAACCTTGACTAATAATTAATGTAATTATTGTTACTATAATTATTCTGAACATAAATATAAACATTAGTATCATAGGATTAATAAGCAATCCAACTTCACATAACTAGCTGTTTGTGTACTTGGTAGCTAGAGACTAAGTCAGGGCAGACTCCATCTTTGTTGGCAGTTTCTTAAATATTTTAAAAATATCCTTTGAGCACAAATGGTACCTGTATGGAAACAGTTTTAGAAAATACATGGGTATTTAATAAACACAATCATTAAATGAGATTTTATTTTATTTTATTTTGAGAGAAGGGAAGAAAGGGAGAAAGAGAGGGTGAGAAACATTGATGTGAGAAACATCAATCTGTTGCTTCTCGAACACCCTCAACCAGGGACCAAAGTGGCTACCCAGGCATGTGTCCTGACTGGGAATCAAACTAGTGTTCCTTCACTTTGTGGGATGATGCCCAATCAATTGAGCCACACTGGCCAGGGCATTAAATGAGTTTTTAAATAAATTAATGATGAGTGAATAAATAAATCCATGATTAAATGAATGAGCAAAACAGGTATATAGCACTGTGTTCTGTGCACCATGTTACATAACATAACATTCTTTTGGAAGTGACAAAAGAAAATGTTAGTTGATGATGGCCCCAAACTCTTAATGATCTCCTCTTTCTATGACAAGTTAGATGGGCTTTCTTGAATATACCTTAGGCCTTGAGACCTGCATAAGGTGTTACAAAGACTGTGGGTTTAAGAGGAAGATAGACCTGGGTTTGGAACTCATTTTTGTATTTTCTAGCTGTGTGTTTCTGGGTAAGTCATTTGACCTGAATTTTAATTTCTTATTAGTGACATAAGCTCTACCTCACAGGCCATTCTAAATGACATAACTTGTGTAAAGTGCCCAGCAAAGAGTAAACATGAATTGGTAATTCTTTCCTCTTCCTTTGATGTAGCATATTGTAAAGGTTATATAAACAGAGGGTATCAATGAGTTCACTGAACTTACATAATTTACTATTTAATTCAAAATTAACACCAGAACTGATTTTACCATATCTGAAAGTTAGTAAGAGTTTTATTTCCCAATAATAGGCAATCTTACTTCACTGTGTTACCACCTAAGAAAATACAGGTAAATAAATTGGTTATAGAATAGATTGTTATGGATAACTTGAATTGTCTTTTCTACTTGAATTCTGCCCTGTTAAAATGCATGAGAACTGGCAAAATTATCTCTCATTAATTTTAGGCATTTTGAAATTTTCTGAGAATTTTTTTTTTTTTGTACTCCAGTCATGTATACGTAATACCACTGGCCTGAAACCATTTATCCATCTCCCCTCATTTCCCTGTTTGCTAAGATTCTGTAGGAGATGCTGTCATTGGGTACTGAGAATGTTGAAAGCAAACATCCCAGCACTGTCTCCTGCAGCTTAGCATGACTGACAATCTCCTTGAAAAGAAGATGTTGCATCTGGATCAAGGAGTCATAGGTACAAGTTCATAAAATGAAAAGCAAAATAAAAGACCCAGGTCATTAGTCATCTTTGCCAGTATTTTTTTTTTTTTTTTTGGAGACATGGATTAAGTCATTTCTTCATGTTGGTAAATAAAATGAAGAATAGCAGTGTGACTTGTGCTCATTTCATTTTCTCCATTTGAAAACAAATTTAAAATCTTAATAAAATGACTAAAACAATAGTTAGTGACTGATTAACATGTACCAGAGACTTGTGTATTATTATCACAGCAGCTCTGTGAACTAGGGAAACAGAGCTTAGAAAGTTCAGTTATTTACTGAAGATCACAGAGGGAATGGATCTAGTACTCAAATCCAGGTATGTTCTTAATCCTACTTAATATTGTCTGAATATTAATCAGTCTATGCATGTGGTTTTAAAACCACAGTGAAAAAGGGAAGTATAATAAAAATACACATAGATTTGCCATGGTAGCTATTATCCATTGGAAGCAGGTTGATCACTGAAAAATCAACTTACCAAATGCCTTTTGGCCTACAGCTAATTTGTCAAATAACTATTTCACCAACTGTCCAATTTTTCAAATTTATTAAATTTGGCAAGTTACCATAAGAATATATATTAAATGAATATACCTATGACTATATACTCTATTAACATACTTTTAAAAACATATTTAAATTATTCCATAGTATTCATAATTATCTTATAAATAGGTTGATAAAAACATAGGTTTATAGAAAAGTATTCTATTTTATGACCCTTGGATTTCGATCAACTGAACATTCCTTAAAATGCTGCTAAGAAGAATATAGTTATTGCATATATTAATTAGGTAAGTTGAAGACTATCTCTTTTATTTTTAAAAGATTATATTGATTATTTTTAGCAAGAAGGGCAGGGAGGGAGAAAGAACAGGAGAGAAACATCAATGTATGGTTGCCTTTCACCTGCCTCCAGCTATGGACCTGGCTGGAGACCTGGCTTGCAACCTGGTTATGTGCCCTGGCTGGGAATTGAACCAGCGACCTTTGGGTTCATGGGCTGGTGCCTATCTACTGAGCCACCAGCCAGGGAGACTATCTCTTAAAACATACTTTTGGTAAAATGATAAATTTATAAAATTTGGTGAGGTGGTCTTGCAAACTTTCGTGTAAATATAAATCATCCATAGTGGTTATGTGAACCTCATCATGCACCATTTGGGGGCCTTGTTAAAGATGCAGATTCTGAATCTGTAGGTTTGGATGGGGCCTGAGAGTCTGCATTTCTAGCAAGATCCCAAGTGATGCCTATGTTGTTTGTCTTAGGCTGTTATGAATAGGTTTATAGGGAATTAACTTTCAATGAGTCAATATGCAGTGAACTGAACTAGAATCTCATATCACAATTATTTCACTCTCTCACTCAGTCATTACACTGACTGATCTTTTAGACTTCCTGCATAAAGAAGATTTTACTTAGCTATTATCCTAACTAAACTTAAAACTGATATAGATTTGGATAATGAGATAAAAATTTAAAAATTGCTTTATTACTGTGTTAGTAATATAAACAGTTTGAGGAAATCTATGATACCATCTGCTGTCCTGTCTAACCCTGCAAAAGCTCTCAGCATCAAATATGTCCATAAAATTTTTAACAGTTAGAAACATACATCATTAGAATTATTGCATAATGATGGAGCTTAGCAACTCACTGACAAATTGATGTGTTTGTTTGTATTAATATTACATTTAATGAAATATGTCTGTGTCAGGTTTTTAAAAACCAGGATAGAAAGAGACATATTAGACACTGTAGTTATTTCACCTAAATTATTTTAATAAAATGAGTTGTTATTGATAGGAAGAAAATGTATATTATCATCTACAGCTATGAAGAACATTTTATTATACTAACAGAATTGCTTTTGCTTTGAGAAGAGCATCTTTCAAATTATTTATTTGTCTTTACTTTAAATATGTAGTTAAATATGATTGGTAAATAGAACTGAGTTGTAGATTTCATTTATTGCAGTAGGTCTCAATCTTGGCTGTATCTTGGAATCACTTGGGGAGTTTAAAAAAAATCCTAATTCCCAAGCCACTCCCTAAATTAGCCAAATTTTAATCATTGCTATAGACTTTTTAAATCTCCCCAGGTGGTTCTTCTAATCCACATCCAGGGTAGTGATGCCTTTCTCAAGCTCTGAATGCTCCTTATTCCTTTTCCTGAGCATATGGTTATATAGGGACTCCAGTGATATATACTCTTCCAATTCTTTGTTCTTTTGGTTATTTATATGTACAACAATTTGTTGAGATGTCAAAATTCTTGTTTATAAAATGAATGAAGACATGTTACAAAGACATACAAATATATATGGGTACTCTTGATAAACCTACTATTTATTTTATGACGAACCTGAGACCTCTTAGGCAATAATTATTATCCAAACTTTATATCTTTGGTCTGGTTATATATATATAATCAGCAAACAACAAATAAGCAGAAAAGCAAACTAGTAGAAATTGAAGTGACACACACAAGCAGTTCAATACATTCCATTTGTCAGTAACCTCATGGCATAAAGTTTCATTTAAAGTACTGGCTTTGGACACTGTTCAGTCCTTTTAATGTTTTTTAAGATTCCACTGAATTTCTGAAAATGCCATACCATACTAACAACTTAAAAATGTGTGAGAAACGAATGTGCTTATATGTGGGCTTTTAATGACGTTGTTATGTGATTATATACTGTTGTCTTCTATTTCTGGTTAAAAAATGCGGGTATAGGTTGGTATAACCAGGAGAATACACCCCTTGAAAGCACACCTGGGGATTATTAATGTTTACCTCTCTACCATCCAGTGCTTAACATTTGACCTAGAAAATGGTAATAAATTTGGCTGATGTAAAGGAAGATAATTTGGGGGAAAACCCAAATAGGGTGAATCAGATAGAATAAGGATGCTTTATTCCAAAAGCAATGATCCTATTCCATTGGATCACAAGACTTAAATATTCAGTAAGAAATAGGACCTCTTCAGAGAAAGGAAAAATAAGTCAGATACAACATTCAATAACAGATAAATAGAAGAAATGAAAGAAGAAACCAGAGAGTCTACTTTGGTAAGTGCTCATATTATTGTGGAATGAGTTCCCTTTTGGACTGAATGCATATTAGCTCTTGGTTTTTCTGAAAGATCTTTTAACAGAATTAGAGTGAAGATGTGAGTAAGATAATAATGACTTATAGAAAGGAAGGTGTGGAGAAATAGACTGGAATCAGAAAGCATTTTGTAGAAAGCATATTTGGGAGAAAAAAATCTTGACACTTGAATTAATGAATTTGAGGATAATCTAGACATTTATGAGTATTGCTTCATGAATGTGATTTCACAAATTCACAATGCTAAATTATTAATCAATAATTGATACTGACTATGCATCATTTTTAAAGAGATGGAGGGAAATAAACAGCAGGATGGCATAGAGGGAGTTTTTAAACGTATCAAAATCAGCATTTCCTTTTTTATAACAAATAATTTTGTAGGCCCTATTTATTACCCTGAAATTAAATTCATGTATAATATAATTTACTTATGCAGGTAAGTTTTTAAAAAGCAGTAAGATATCTAAATTATAGTGTAAAGGAGAAATAAAAGCAAAGCAATCTATAATAACTATGTTTCAGTGATGTGTTATATAGCATGCAATATATTTCAATAATGTTTTACTACATATATTTTGCATATAAATATGTAATTTATAATTGTTTACTGTGCATTTAGGCATGACTACACTTTAACATGATGTCCTGATGTCCATTGCTTGTATCCATTTATTATAATCAGTGTGAATATAGTAGATATAGCTGCAGACCAATACAGGTGCGCTGTATTGATCACTCAAATACATATAAAGCTTTGCCTTAGGGATATGGTTTTTCTGAAAGGTAAAAACTCTTGGTAAAATTCGAAACAAAACTCATGAAACAAATACAGTCTTCCTTTGATTTATATAATTGTTGCATTTCTAGAAAATTCAATGCAAATTAACACCTTCACAAGGAGTTAAGTTCTAGGTGTAAATAGTTGTAAATGGGGCTTTTATCTATATGAATACTGTCTGGCAAGACATTAGAAACTCATGTAGAATATAGAATAATGTTTTTGTATATCAGTGTCCTGCTCATTGTAAGATATTTATTTGGCCCGCCAAATGTCAGTATCATCTCCAAATCATTGTGAAAATTAAAAATTCTTCCTCAGTTTTCCAAAATGTTCCTTCGTGGCAGTTCTGACCCTGGGGGTTGTTGGGAGTCAACTAAGACTTCAGCCAAAGTTTTGTGTTACCTCTTACACGAACATTCTCTGAGTTAGGGCAATTTACTATGTTTTTGAATCTCACTTGAGAAAATGGGGGGTGGTGAGTGTAGGGATGCAGAAAGGGGATTTTGTATTTTAAGGTGGAGAGAGACTCTTTTACTGGAGAATGGTATTAGTCATATAGCAGCTTTCAAGATTTCTGAGCTGCTAGTGCTTTTTAGGAATCTTGTTCAATATTCTTTTGGGGCTCAGATCTCAGTGTTCACATGGTTCAAAGATTTTTTCTTTTCTTTCTTTCTTTTTCTTTTCTTTTCTTTCTTTTTTTTTTTGACTCCTGATATATTAGGCTACCTAGTCCTTTCAAAAATCCAGGCTTGGAAAACTCTCAGTGGTACTCATCTCCTAGTACTACCTGACCCGCATCCCCTACCCCAAACCTTAAGTATTCTTACTGGATCTCCAAGTCAGAGCCTATTTCTCACCTTACACCATGGAAGTATTGTGATGTCAGCATAGGATATTTGATCAGGCCTTCTGAGTCTAGGCAGGGAGAGACAATAAAGAGGTCATTGGAACTGACAGCACATTTCCAAAACCCAGATTCTTGCTCTCCAACAGGAAGATGAAAAGTAAAATGCCTTCAACTTATATTGGAGTAGTACTAGTTGCACTTAATTTTTTTCTCTTTATAGTAGTAAGCAGAAGTGATAGTATTATTTGTTTATCTCCATTCCCTCCCTGCCCTTGCCTTGTGTAGAATGTCCTTTCTCAATACACTAGTATTTGGCTTGGTCATATGATTTGTTTTAGCCAATAAAATGTGGGCAGGATTGAGAGTATAACAGTTTTCAGTTATAGGCCTTAAAGAAATATGGAAAGTTTCTGCCAGCCCTCTGGCAAGCCTATCCTCTGTCATGAAAAGCACATGCACTATTGCACAGCTGTTGGCTCCAGAATGAAGAGATGTTCAAAATTAACATGCAGCTTATTATAGACAGGAGTGAAATTAGGCAAGCTTAGTCAAGTTCATTTGACCAACAGCTTACCTGTAGACCTGTAAGAGAAATAAATACTGGTGGTTGAAAGCCACTGAGAGTTGGAGAGTAGAAGGTAGGGAGTAGTCTTAGTTTAAAGTAGGATTAATATAGTAAACCTGACTAATACAACAGACCAATTTCATAGTAGATACCTCACAATGTCAGGAAGGGAGACATCACACATTCAGCTGTGGTCAACAGTCAGGTTTCAGGTTGACCTTGAAAGAGAAGCACTGACTTGGAGATTCAGTAAGGTACTTAAGTTTTTTGGCAAGGAGTGGGGATCAGGTAGGAAAAAGAGATGACTACCACTGAGAGTTTTTCTAGCCTAGATGTTCTCAAGAGACTGGGTGGTCTAAAAAATAGTAATATAAAAACAATTTGTACTGTATCAAGGGAAACACTTAAGATCCCCCGAAACATTAATCACTAAGAGTTCTTGATGCAGCAATATGATTGATACCTTCTCAAGCCTCTTAACACTTTAAAATTTAATAGAATGCTTCCTTTGTCAATTATTAACTGACTTTAAAAGTGGGGTTTATTTATGGGCTCTTTATTTTGTCCCATCGACTGTGTGTCTGTTTTTATGCCAGCACCATACTGTTTTGATCGCTATTGCCTTATAGTATAGTTCAATATTAAGTAACACAATTTCTCCAACTTTTTCTTTTTTCTCAAGATCGCTGTTGCCATTTGGGGCCTTTTGTCATTTCATATGAATTTTTGAAATATTTGGTCTAGTTCTGTGAGGTACATCATCGATATCTTAATAGGAATTGTGTTGAATCTATGGATTGCTTTGTGTAGCATGAACATTTTAATAATGTTAATTCTTCCTGTGAACATGGGAATATGCTTCCACATATTGGATCTTTCTCAATTTCTTTCATCAGTGTCTTATAATTTTTGAATACAGGTATTTTACATCTTGGTTAGATTATTCTTAGATATTTTATTCTTTTTGAAGTAATTGTGAATAGAATTAGAACTGCCAGTGATTCCAATTCTTGGAATTTATCCAAAGAAACCTGAAACACTAATTCAAAAGAACACAGACACCCCTATATCTATTGCAGCATTATTTGTAATCACCAAGATATGGAAGCAGCCCGTGTCCATCAGTAGATGAATAGATAAAACAACTATGAGACATTTACACAGTGGAATACTACTTGACCATAAAAGAGAAGAACCCTTTTACCCTTGGCTACAGCATGAATGGACCTGGATACCATTATGCTAAGTGAAATAAGTCAGCCAGAGAAAGACAAATACCATATAATTTCACTCATTGTGGAATCTAATGAACAAACTGAACTAACAAGCAGGAAAATATAGAGACAGAGTCATAGGTAGAGAGCAGGATGACAATTATGAGGGTGGGTAGGGGGTGGAGGAATTGAGTAAAAAGGAAAAAGGACTTATGGACATGGATAGCCATGTAGTAAGGAGAGCATAAAAGTGATAAATGCTAATAGAAAAATTAATTTTAAAAATTTAATTGAATGAATGAAAAAGAATTTCAAAGGAAATGGTTAGGAATAGCACTATAATGACACACTGTGTGTCTGAAAAAAATTAAGGAGAAAAATCTTAAGTGGATAGAAGCAGTTTGGTATAAATTGTAATGGAGCCCATATTGGAGTGCTGCTTTCAAGTTAATTAGCACTTGGAGACTTGGTAATGAAACCTGAACAGTTATGCTGGAATGAGGAGCATCATTTACCAGCTGAAGGGAATGCTTGGATTGCCAATTGAAGTTACCATGGAGAATGTTATTAAATTAAGCCTAATGAAGAAATAGGGTGAAACATCATCAACTATATTTTCATCAACATTTTAAATTTCATAGGATCATAGAATATTTTGAAGCTGAAAGAGATCTTGGGATTTGGTGTAATGCTCTGATTTTTACCAGGAAATTGAAATGCGAAAAGATTGCGTTCTGCTCAAACTCACTCAGATAGGTAGAGTTGAGGATACTGAGACTACTGAATTTTTTTTTTTTTTCAGTTTTTGTTCTTTATCTTTTTCATTCTAAATTTCAATCATTGAATCAAATTGTCCTAGGAAAAAAGAGAAATAAGAAGAAAAATTTTCATAAAACTGCTACCTTATCTTTTCCTCAAAAGTTTGATATTTTTGCTGACAGAGTATGGACAATTGAGTTAGACCCTTCTTTGCTTTCTATTTTAACAAGGTATTTGCAGATGTTTTCTTTCTACAGCTATTATTTGGAAATTGTAGTATTTGAAAGCTTTATGTACATTTGACTTCCTAGAGGAGGTGCTGGCAAAACACAAGTGGCAAAATAAGAGCTTTTAAAAGTTCTGAGGGTATGTACTAATAAAATACAGGTACCTATTTAAGGGAGGGTAAAGAATGCCTAGATTATTTCCTGCTTGCATTCAGTGAGATAATTGTAGATCACATGCAGTTGTTAGAGTATTACAGAGAAATTCATTGCACCCTTTACCCAATTTTCCCAAATGATAACACCTTACAAAATTACAGTACAGTATCACACAGGATACTGACATTGATATACCAATCTAGTTCAGATTTCCCCAGTTTTACCAGTATTCTTGTGTATGTGTGTATTTAGTTCTATATAATTTTATCACATATACTCACATATCCACTATTATAGTTAAGAAAAAAAAAAACAGTTCTGTCACCACAAGGATTCTTTGTATTGTCCACTTACCTCTCCCCACCTAACCTCCATCCTGATGCCTAATCTGTTCTCCATTTCTATAATTTTATTGTTTCAAAATGTTACAATAGTGGAATTAGGCAGCATGTAACCGTGTAGGACTGGCTTTTTTCATTCAGCATAATTCCCTGAAATTCATTGCAGTTGTTTTCTGTATTAATAGTTCATTACTTCCTGTTGCTGAGCAGTGTTTCACTGTAAGGATATATAATAGTTTGTTTAATCACTTACCTGTTGAAAGACATCTGGGTTGTTTCCAATTGTTGGTTTTTATGAATGAAACTGCTACAAACATTTGTGTATAGGTTTTTGTGTGAGAATTTTTTTTTTATTTCTCTGAGACATATACCAAGAGTGTAATTGCTGGCTTGTGTAGTAATTATATGTTTGGTTTTTAAAGAACTTGCCAATCTGTTTTCCGAGTGATTGTACCATTTTACATTCTCACTAACAATGTGTGAGTGATCCACTTTATCCTACCTACATCCTCACCAACATTTAGTGTTGTCACTTTTTTATTTTAGAGTGATATCTCAATATGGTTTCAATTTGCATTTTCCTGATGGTCAATAATGTTGGACAAATATTTATGTACTTGATAGGATAGGATTTTTTGGATGAATTTATAAAGTTTCTTATTTTTTATGGATTGTTTTTAGTGTCAAGTATAAAAACTCTTTGCATAGCCCTAGATCCTATGGCTTTTCCTAAAAATGTTATAGTTTTATGTTTTTACATTTAAGCTTATTATCCATTTTAAGTTACTTTTTTTGTATTATGTGTGAGGATTAAGTCAAGACCCTCTGCCCCATGCCACCATTTGTGTTCATTTGCTCCAATACCGATTGATGCAAAAGCTGTCTTTTTTCCTTTGAATTGCTTTGCCTATGTACTTTTGTCAAAAATTAATTGAACACATTGATGTGGGTCTTTTTCTAGATTCTCTATTCCATTACACCGAATCTATATGTGTATTCCACTGCTCTTACAACATTATTTTATTTATGCAGCTATATAGTACGTCTTAATATTGGGTTGAATAATTCTCATTTTTGTCTTCTTTTTCAAGATTATTGTCGGTATTCTGGGGCCTTGTGCCTTTTCATATAAATTTTAAGATAATAATTTTATTTTTTTAGAATAGTAATTTTATATCTATAAAAATATTACTAGAATTATGATAGGAATTATATTAAATATATGAGTATAATTCAACTTGGGGAGAATTGACGGCCTTGCTTTGTCAAATGCAGTATGTCTCCCTATTTATTTAGATCATCTTTGATTTTTTATTGGCATTTTGAAAACTTTAGCACACAAAACCTATACATGTTTTAATAAGTGTATAATTAAATAGTTGCTTTTGAGTAATTATAAATGAGATCATTTAAAATTTTGTTGTTAATTCTACACAGTCATTGTTAGTATATAAAAATGCAATCAATTTTTTGTGGTTGATACTGTATTTTCTAAACTGACTTATTAGTTCTAGGAGTTTTTTGATATTTCTTGGGATTTCCTAAATAGAAAATTATGTTATTCACAAATAGAAACAGTTTATTTTCTTTTTTAAAGTATATGTTTTTATTTCTTTCTCTTATCTTACTGTAGTTGCTCTACCTTCAAGTACTATTTTGAATAAGAGAGGTCAGAATGGACATCTTTCCCTTGTTACCAGTCTTAGGAAGAAAGCATTCAGTCTTTCTCCATGAATTATGATGTTAGCTGTAGGCATGGCATAGATGCTCTTTTAAGTTGCGTTAATTGCCCTCTATTCCTAAGCTGTTGAGAGTTTTTAAAATTATGAATTAATATTGGATTTTGTCAAATGCTTTCTCCATACAAATTGATATGATCATATTTCTTTTCTTGAGTCTGTTTATATGGTGAATTACATTGATTTTTAAATATTTAATCACCTTTGCATAACTGAAATAAATCCTATATGGTTATATGAAAAGATCTGTATGTGGTATAAATCTTTTTATACATTTTGGATTTGATTTGCTAATATTTATTTATGATAATTTTATATTTCACAGGACATGTTCTTCTGTAACTTCCTTTTTTGAACTATTTGTGATTTTTTTGTATAAGAAATTATAAACTATAAATTAAAGATGGAATATCCTAAATAGAACAATTCCAATGATCTATTTAAACTTGGTTGAGTTTTGGTAGGAATTGGTGCGTTTCTTCTAATTGTCATGTTTATGAGCATAAAGCTTTTAATATTTATATTAATTTTTTAGAGCTACTGTAACAAAGTATTACACACTGGGTGACTTTGACAAAAAATTTTGTCTCCTACTGGTGGTATGACCTTGCTCTCTCTGAGGCCTGTAGGGAAAAGATCCTTCCTTGAGTCTTTCAACCTCTATTAGCCCCAGTTGTTCCTTGGCTTTAGGTGGCATAATTTCAATCTCTGCCTCCATGTTTACATGGCATTCTCCCTGTGTCTCTTCACATCATCCTCCCTCTATATGTTTCTGTCTCTGTATTCAAATTTCCTCTTTTTATAAATACACCAGTTATTTTAACTTGATTGCCTCTGTAAAGGTATTATTTCTAAATAAGGTCTCATTTGCGATACTAGAGGTTAGGACTTCAACATATCTTTGGGAGGAGTACAATTCAACTTATAAAAGTATTATTCCCTTATTATTTATGTGGTTTCATGATCTCTAGTGGTAGTTTCTCTTTTATTCCTGATATTAGGGAATGTGTCCTCTGTCTTTTTAATTTTTGTCAGCCTTGCTAAAGGTTTGTCAGATTTATTAAATTTTTCAAAGAACCAATTTTATGTTTCATTGATTTTCTCTTATTTCTCTTTTTCAATTTCATTAATTTTCTTCATAGCTTTATTATTTTTTCCCCTTCTGCTTGCATGGGGTTTAATGTGCTCTTATTTTTCTAGCTTCTTACAGTGGGAACTTTTATTGATTTGCCACTTTTCCTCATTTCCACTATACTCATTTTATACTATAAATTCCCCTCTCAGTGCTACTTTAGTTGCATCCTGCATATTTTGACATGTATTTTCATTTTAGTTTTTATCTATTTTTAAATTTCATCTTAAACTTTCTCTTGGACTTATGAATTATTTTAATTGTATGTTATTTAATTTTCATGTTTTAAGATACTTTTCTGTCATCTTTTTCTTGTTGATATCTGCCTTGATTTTGTGATGGTTGGAAAACATAGTCTGTATGATTTCACCTTTGAAAAATTGATGATGGTTCTTTTATGACCCAGGATATAATCTATCTAGTGACCATTCCATTGATGCTTGAAAAAATTGTGTATTCTGCTGTTGCTGAGTGGAGTATTCTATATATGTCAATTGGCTTCTATTGATTTAGTGTGTTATACAGATGCTCTGTATCCTTGTTGATTTTTCATTTATAGTCCAATCAGTTGTTAATATACTCAGCTATAATTTTACACTTTTCTATTTTTCTTTTCAGCTTGATGAATTTTTGTTTTATATATTAGGAGGCTCTTTTGTTTGGTGAATACACATTTAGGATTATTTTTTCCTCAGTATATAGGATTCCTCTTTGTTTTTATATTTTTATTTGTTTTAAACTCAAATTTATGCAATATTTATATAGCCACTTACGCTTTTTTAAAATGTTTTCATGTTATATCTTTTTACATCTGTTGACTTTTCAACCTACCTATGTTGATGAATTTGATGTCAGTTTCTTGTAAATAGTATTTAGGTAGGTCATACTATTTTTTAAGCTATTTTGCCAATTTTTATCTTTTGATTGGTTTATTTAGACCATTTACATTTGAGGTAATTATTGATATTTTAGAGCTTAAGTGTGTCATTTTATTATTTTCTGTTTGTTTTCACTGGTTCTCATTAATTTTTTCTCTTTCTTGCCTTCCTGCAAGTTACCCGAATATTTCTTAGGGGTTCTTCTGATTTGCTTACAGTGTTTTTGCATGTATAGCTTTACAGTTTTATAGTAATTTATCTGGCGTTAATATCTTACCCCTTACAGTGAAATATGAAATCATACTTCCATTTATTATTCCATTTACCACTACATTTACTCTTCCACTCTTATGAGTGTCTTGAGTGCCAAATATAATTAATAAAACTAATACAGAGAATAATTTATTTTATATACCCATTTCTTGCACTTTTCATGGTCCTTCCTTTTTGATGTTCTAATATTTCTTTCCTTCTTCTTCTTCTTCTTTTTTTTTTTTTTTTTATCATTTCTCTTTTGTTTGAAGAAATTCCTTTAGGCAATCTTTAAGGGTATATTTGTTAGTGACAAATTCTAGTTTTTGTATATTTGAGACTATGTTTATTTTCCCTTAATTTCTGAAGGATAGTATCACCAGATACAGAATTTGAAGTTAACAATTATTGTGGGGACTTGAAATATGTTGCCACTTCCTTCTTCACTTCATGGCTTCAGATATTTATTGGTTTCTATCTATAGGTAATCTTTTTGTTTATCTTGCTGTGTTTTAAAGAGATTTTTTTGGTCTTTTGTTTCCAAAAGTTTAAATATGATGGTCTTTGTGAGTATTTTTGGATTTATCCTACTTGGAAATAACTAAGCTTCTTGAGTTTTCATGTTTGTGTCTTTGCAAAGTTTAGGAAGATTTTAGTAATTATTTTTTCTTAACTCTTTCAGCCTCATTAATTTTCTCTTTCTTCCTATGATTCTGATTATAAGAATCCTCAATATTTTGCCATTGCCCCATAGGTCTCTGACATTGTGTGTGTGTGTGTGGGGGGCAGTTTAATGCATTTTTCTCTCTGTTTTTCACGTTAGATAAGTTCTATTAATCTGTCCTCAAGTTTACTTATTTTATTTTATGTCATCTCAACTTTACTATTGAACCTGTCCAGGTAGATATTTTTTAAATGATATTGTATTTTAAAATTTTATGCTTCTATTTTGTTATTTTATAATTTTGGGGTTTTTTGTTGAGATTTTCTACTTTTTTTCCAAAGGGATTTGTAATTGTTGAAACATTTTTTATGATAGCTGCTTTAAAATATTTCTCTGATAATTCCAACACCTGACTTGTCCTGATGTTGGTGTCAGTTGCTTGTCTTTTCCTATTCAAGTTTGGATTTCTTGCCTCTTGGGATTATGTATGATTTTACATTGAGTATAGGACATTTTGTTATTATGTTAGGAGATTCAGAGATCTATTTAAATATTTTAGCAAGCAGTCACCTTATTTAGGTTAAGCACACAGTTCTTGGTTTATTTTTGTGGGTTTTGGTTCCAATAGGTTTAATTTCAGAGCTTTATAGTAATTTGGTTTGCCTGGTTTACCTGGTGCCATCTGGCAATTCCCACCTGGTCTCTGCTGGTGCTTCCTGAGGAGGTAGAGCATTTCCCCAGGTAGGGCTGGCTAATTTCTCTTGGTGGGAGGAGGAGAGTCAGTTTTAAGCTTATGGGGTTAAAGAGGCTTCCCAGGTTTGGCTGCTTTCTGTGGCAGAATCTTTCTTGGTTCTGCCTGACTGACCTAAAACACATTTTTATACATTTTTCAGATTACTTAATGCATTTTTCCTTAATTAATTAATTTATTAAAATACATATGGGCACTCACTATAAACTAGTCTCAGTCATTTTTTTAATTTTCCAGTTGTTGACAAATAAGAATTATTTTTCAATGATTTAATTGTATCTTTTTCATTACCATTTAGTACCCTTATATCCCTCACCCCACTGCAATCACCACACTGTTGTCCATGTCCTTTTCCCTTTCTGCTTAATATTTGACATTTACACAATGGAATGCTACTTGGCTATAAAAAAGAAGAACGTTTTACCCTTTATAACAGTATGGGTGGACCTGAAGAACATCATGCTAAGTGAAATAAGCCAGTTAGAGAAAGACAAATACCATATGTAGAATCTAATGAACAACCTGAACTAGCAAGAAAAATAGAGACAGACTCATAGAGAACAGGATAACAGCTAAGGCAGGAGCAGATGCGGGGGCGGGGGGAAGAACAGAGGTGGAAAGACTGAGCAAAAAAGGAAAAAGAATTCTGAAATATTGCAATCATTATAGGAATATAATGTCTTACTTTACTTTTCAGAGTTGTAGCTAAGTAAGCAATATAACAAGGGAACACTTGACTCAAGATAATTACTCAGTTATATGTTTTAGACTCCTTGTTTTCCAATCTATCAGTTTGTCTTTTAGTGGATATTATTATAGAAAATCCTCATCTTTCAAGATGATACTCAGGCTTTTCTGATTCCTGCTAGGTTTGATTTGTTGTTTTACTACGCATTTGATAATATGGTGATTGCAAAAATGGCCCTAATCCTCCACTCTTCCTTGCATTCACAACTTTTGTAGTGTTATTTTGCTGCTCTTCCCATCCAGAGATGGAGTTTATGTAACTACCCTTTAAATCTGGGTTGGCTTTGTAACCTGCCTTGGCCATTGAGATGCAGTGGAATGGCAGTAGGCTAGTTTCAAGCTTTGTGCTCAGGAGCCATTATGCACTTCTTGTTCTTTTGTGCCTCTGAGAACTATCAATGGGTATCCAAGAACTATCTTTGGCTAGGCTGCTGGAGGATGAATGAGAACAGGGAGCAGCAATGAATGGTTTCCACTAAAGGTTTCATAGACCATAGACACCCAACCTGCAAGTTGACTGTATGTTTATCTCATGCATTAGACATGAACTTTCGGAGGTTGGGACTATTCATTTCATTATCCTTTGAGTCTGTGGAAGTTTCAAGTTTTTAAAACGTGGTTATCAAAATGCTAATACAAAGTATAACTAAGCAAATGATTAACATTGACAAGATGAAGACAACCAGGGTCAAAAAGTTTTGTTCCACAATGACAACTTGTTGTCAGAATAATATTACGCTTAGTCAGACAAAAGTAATGTTAAGATATGTGATTAAACTGTAAAAATGAAAAATAATTTTTTCAGCTAGATCGAATTGACATATGGTTCCCTTTTGGAAAGACTTAATTAGAATTAAGAAAAGACCATCTCTTATTTCCCCCCAAAATGTGTAGTCTTCTTTAAATAATATTTGAAAAGTAGAGGGAAAAAATATCATTTAGTCTTTTTTAAATTTACTTTTATTATTGTATTGTATCCATCCTCTTTTTCCTCCCCTCTGTCTCTTTCCCCACCCACCCACTCCCCCACAAAGTCAATCCCACTTGCTTTCCATGTTCATGGTTCCTCCATGCTAGTTCCCTGACTAAATTGCTCCTCTTCTTTGCCTCCTCCTCCCACCTCCCCTCTGCCTACTTAAGGTCTATTCATTGTATTCATGTATCTGGTCCTGTTTTGCCTGTTTTGTTCATTATTGTTCTGTATGGGTGAGATTATATGGTATTTGTCTTTCACTGACTGGCTTATTTCACTAAGCATAATACTTTCCAGTTCCATCCATGTTGTTGCAAAGGGTAGAAGTTCCATCTTTCTGCTGTGTAGTATTGCACTGTGTAAATGTACCAAAGTTTTTTGATCCAGTCATTCACTGATGTGCACTTAGGCTGTTTCCAGCACTTGGCTATTGTAAATAGTGCTGCTATGAACATAGGGGTACATAGGTTCTTATGAATTGGTGTTTCAGGGTTCTTCAGGTATAGTCCTAGTGGTGGAATTGCTGGATCAAAAGGCAGTTCCATTTTTAGTTTTTTAAGGACACTCCATAATGTTTTCCATAGTGGCTGCACCAGCCTGCATTCCCACCAACAGTGCACCAGGGTTCCCTTTTACTCACATCCTCACCAACACTTGTTGTTTGTTGATTTGTGGATGATTGTCATTCTGACAGGGGTGAGGTGATATCTTATTGTGGTTTTAATTTGCATTTGTCTGATGGATAGTGATGTTGAGCATTCTTTCATATGCCTCTGGGCCCTTTGTATATCTTCCTCAGTGACTTGTCTGTTCAGGTCTTTTGCCCATTTTTAAAAAAAGATTTTATTATTTCCAGAGAGAAAGCAAGGGAGAGAGGCAGAGAGAGAGAGAAACATCAATGTATGGTTGCCTTTCACCTGCCTCCAGCCACGGACCTGGCTGGAGACCTGGCTTGCAACCTGGTTATGTGCCCTGGTGGGGAATAGAATCTGCGACCTTTGGGTTCACAGGCCAGTGCCTTATCCACCGTGCCACCAGCCAGAGCTCTTTTGCCCATTTTTAAATTGGGCTGTCTGTCTCCCTGGTGATGAGTCATATAAATTCTTTATATAATTTGGAGATCAAACCCTCGTCTCAGGTATCATTGGCAAATATGTTTTCCCATACAGTCGGTTCCCTTTGAATTTTGCTGGTGTTTTCTTCAGCTGAACAGAAACTTTTCAATTTGATATAGTCACATTTGTTTGTTTGTTCTTTTATTTCCTTTCCCTTGGAGAAGTATCAGTAAACATATTTCTGTGTAAAATATCAAAAATTTTACTGCCTATATTTTCCTCCAGGACCTTTATGGTGGCACTGTTTATATTTAAGTCCTTTAGCCATCTTGAGTTTATTCTGGTGTATGGTGTAAGTTGGTAGTCTAGTTTTATTTTTTTTGCATGTTGCTGTCCAGTTCTCCATCACCACTTGTCGAAGAGACTGTTTTTATTCCATTTTATGTTCCTTCACCCTTTGTTGAATATTAATTGACCATAGTGTTCTGGGTTTATTTCTGGGCTCTCTATTTTGCTCCATTGATCTATATTTCTATTCTTAGGCCAGTACCAAACTGTTTTGATGACAGTAGCCTTGTGGTATAGTTTGAAGTCCAGTATTGTGATTCCTCCTACCTTGTTCTTCATTCTCAAGATTGCTGTGGCTATTTGTGAATGTTTTTGACTCCATATAAATTTTTGAAGTATTTTTTTCTATATCTGTGAAGTTTGTCATTGGTATTTTAATTGGGATTGCACTGAATCTATAGATTGCTTTGGGTAGTATGGACATATTAATGATGTTAATTCTTCCCATCCATGAACATGGTATATGCTTCCATTTATTTGTATATTCCTTAATTTCCTTCTTTAATGTTCTTCAGTTTTCTGAGTACAGGTTTACCTCCTTGTTTAAGTTTATTCCTAAGTACTTTATTTTTCTTGTTGCTATGGTAAATGGGATTTGTTTACTAGCTTCTATCTCTGATGTTACATTATTGGTATACAAAAATGCTTTTGATTTCTGGATATTGACTTTATATCCAGCTCTTTTGCTAAATTTGCTTATTAGGTCGAGTAAGTTTTTGGTGGAGTCTATCGGGTTTTGCATGTACACTATCATGTCATCTACAAATAATGACAGTTTGACTTCTTCCTTGCCAATTTGGATAGCTTTGATTCCTTTTTCTTCTTTCATAGCTATGGCTAGAACTTTCAAAAGGATGTTGAACAGAAGTGAAGAAAGTGGACAGCCTTGTCTTGTTCCTGATCTTAGGGGGAAAACTTTTAGTTTTTGCCCATTGA